>JAJIYU010000119.1:0-80060 GCA_030144865.1 Tinospora cordifolia | reverse complement strand
CATGTTGATATTTGTGCTCAGATGCATATTCAGTTGACAGACTCTCATATTCAGAAGATTAGAGAGTTACAGCAGCATGATCCTGATTTGACGATGTATGAGACTTGGGCTGATAGTGCAGATAGAGTTGACTGGCAGAGAGGTTCTGATGGCGTGTTGCGTTATCAAGGAAGATTATGGATACCTGTTGATAGGGAATTAAGGGCAGCATTGTTTGAAAGGGCACACAGATCTCAGTATACTATTCATCAAGGGTCTACAAAAATGTATCATGATATGAAGAGGACGGTTTGGTGGCATGGAATGAAGAAGGATATAGCTGAGTATGTGCAAAAATGTAGTGTGTGCCAACAAGTGAAAGCTGAGCATCAAAGACCTGGAGGTCAGATGCAACCCTTACCCATTCCAAAATGGAAATGGGAGCATATTACTATGGATTTCATTACAGGACTTCCTAGGTCTCAGGGCAGATATGGTGCGATTTGGGTTGTTGTTGACCGGTTGACTAAGTTTACACACTTTCTTCCGATGAACACCAGATACTCGATAGACCGTCTGAGCAGGTTATATGTTTGGGAGATTGTGAGATTGCATGGGGTGCTTGTTTCTATTGTGTCGGATAGAGATCTGCGATTTACAATGAGATTTTGGGAGGTTATGCACTCTCGATTTGGTACCCATCTCCATCTCAGTACAGCATTTCACCCGCAGACCGATGGTCAGACTGGGAGGGTGATTCAGATGTTAGAGGATATGCTCAGATCGTGTATATTGGAATTTGGTGGGACTTGGAGTGAGTATTTATCTTTGTGTGAGTTTGCTTATAATAACAACTATCAGGCTAGTATTGGCATGGCACCATATGAGGCTTTGTATGGTCGATCGTGCAGATCTCCAACTTGCTAGTATGAAGTTAGGGAATCACAGTTGTTAGGGCCAGAGATTATTGCAGATCACACAGAAAAGATTAAGCAGATTAGACAAAATTTGAAGAAAGCCCAAGATCGTCAAAAGAGCTATTTTGATCATCGACATAGACCTTTAGAGTTTGCAGTGGGTGACCAGGTACTATTGAAGGTTTCCCCTCAAAAAGGTCAAATGAGATTTGGAGTGAAAAGGAAATTAGCTCCACGCTTTATAGGACCATTCGAGATCCTAGAGAGGATTGGTCCTGTGGCATACAGACTTGTTCTACCTCCTCAGTTGGCTGGTGTCCATGATGTGTTTCATGTATCTATGTTAAGGAAATATTATCTTGATCCGACGCATGTTCTAGATTTAACACAGATACAAGTTGGAGAAGACACCACCTATGAGGAAAAGCCTATTTAGGTTATAGCCAGAAGGGTACAGAAGCTGCGGAACAAGGAGATTCCATTAGTCAGAGTTAAGTAGCAATTCCATGATAATGAAGAGCAAACCTGGGAGCATGAAGATAAGATGCGGGAGCAATTTTCAGATATTTTCACTACTTAAGGTATGTTCCTTTAATTTAAATTTTGAGAGCGAAATTTCTTAAGTTGGGGAGATTGTAACACTACGTATTTTAATCAGACACGTAAATTTATTTAAAGAGAAATCAATGAGTATAAATATACGTATTTGTATAGATTACGTGTGTATGTACGCGTTAATTACACACATGTATTAAAAATACACATTACGTATATAAATTAATTAAATTAAATAAAGGTGTAGGAATTAATTAAATTAAATAATGGGGGTATAATTTTGGTTAAATATACCTATGTAATGAGATAATATGCATTTAATAAGATTGCTCAAATAAAAAAAAATCAAAATCAAAGAAATAAATAAATTACTCAATTAGTGGGGTGATTTAGGTTGGTGGTGTGGTTTGCATGTATAAAGAATAAGTGGCTAATGTATTGTATTAGGTTGCACTAGCTTGGTGAAAACAAAAAATATATATATATGTTGTGATTACTAATGTATGGGGCAATTTCATGAGCAATGGCTCTTGGTACGTGAAAAAAAAAAAAACAAAAACAAAATCTAAGGAGGTTAATTAATGCAATGAAGTGAAATTACCATTATGGCTACATGGAGAGTTAATAGATTTGAGGGTGATTTGGTAATCTCCTTTACCATTTAATGATAGTGGGTCGGCTGCCAATGTTGCTCAACCCTTAAATCCCTCATTTCTTCATTTCTTCCTTCATTCTTTACGGGACGCACCGCATGGGAGGAAAAAAAAATAGAACAGAAACAGGATGTCCAGCAAACAGAAAGAAAAGGAAAAACCTGATTTTCTCGCCAGATTCGTCACGTAGATAAGCTATTTTTCTCAATTCTTATTATAAAAATCCTATAGCGGTACCAAAAAATGGGGCATTTTTCTACAGTGAGTAAAACTCAACAAAAATTATACCAAAACACTCCTGGCGATAAGTAGATCCCAGATATGTGGTTAGATTGTGTTAGTTTACCCTATAGATTTTAAAATAAATAACCAAAGTTTTATAACCTTTGGATAGGCTTTTGGGTATGTTAAACCCAAATAAAACTCTGATTGAGATCTATAAAAATGTAGAGAACAAAATACGCACCTATCAACACCAAAATTACGAATTTTGGATATCAATTGGAATTTTGGTGAACAATTGAGCAATGAGGTTTTTAAGAAAAATATATAGAAAATTACAGAAAATGTGATTTAAAAGACTATTTAAGTTATTTTTCGCCGTAAAAAATATTCTATATCAGCAAAAAATTAGTTTTATGATTATTGAGATTATTCGAGGCAATGCGCATCGATACGTGAAGCTGATGTGCATGTAGGATTAAAAATGAGAAATAAATACGTTAGAAATTGATTATAGAAATGAATTTGAATTTGATTGGCGTTTTTGAAATTATTTTTTATAGGATAATTTTGGTGAATGGAGTATAGAGGTTGAAGTGGATACTGGGAATTAATTGACAATAATTTTGGTGAGTAATATTTATTTTTGGGTATTTCGTAGAATATTGCTTTATGTCTAAAACTTTTGATTTTTCTTAAACATGAATGGATGCACCTGATATGATATGAAATGATGGATTATATATTATTGAATTTTACAGTAAAGGTTGGAAAAGCTGGTTATTTACCAGAGAGTGAGTTACGTGCCAATGGGATTTAGTATTGGTATTCAGTGAGTATTTCTTTATCTTTGTTATTTATATGGCATTGTCGATAAAAAAATGGTTTGAATGTAAGCATGTTACTGATATGAGCATATGTTGCATTTGATTTGGTTTTCATGAAATTTTATTTACATGGCAACGTGTTTTGGATTTGCAAGAGTAGATCTAAAATATGATATCGTTTCGATGGACTAAGCCATGGGAAATAATACTTCTTTATGGGAGAATCCTATGAGACTAAGCCATGGGAAGTATCAGCCTTTCCTTATGTGATAATCCTCGAAATGAGTTGGAAACGGGGAAAATCAGAGTTGCAGTCTACTTTTGTTGAGGCCAAACTAGAAGTGAGACTAACTCTAGATCTGGAAAGATAAGGAGATGCATAATTGTTTTAAATGGAAGGATAAGGAGGTGCATGATTGTTTTAAATTGGCATGAGCACTATGTTAAAAGCATTTATGTATTTTGTAAATGAGTATGCTGAATTTGAATGTTTTATTTGATTTGAGAAATTGCATGTTTATTTAAATGCATCTAAATGCCTTAGATAAAGAATATTCACTGGGCATATGGTGGCTCACTTAATTTTTAACATTTTAGGAACCGATAGAAATGGAAAAAGGCCAGTGCGAGAAGAGTAGACAGCTCTTCCAGTTTTATTATGTGCGTGGGCTTATCTGTTTTATGAGTTGTACTTTTGTATAATTATAATTATCATTGTATATGTAATATCAGCTAGAGAGATATTAGTGTTACCTTCACTAAAATGAGAGTGGAAAATAGTTTCGATTTGTGAATGATATATGAAATATACTGTGTATATTCGTGGATTACAATGTTGTTTATCACATGAAAATTCCCTTTGGGATATATCAAAATTTTAGGGGAGACTCTGTCGAAATTTTTGGATGAATAGGGAGTAGTATTGAGTGTAACAGGCTGACACAGTATTATATACGTAGGTGTAGCATATATGGTATTATGTGACAGTCATGACGTCACCTTTACGAGGTGGGTTGCGACAAATTTGGCCCAGAAAATCCATAATCTCTGCAAACAACAAGTGAAATTGTCATCTTTTTCAGCTGACATGTACCCTAATGCAACTGCAAATGTCATTTTTGTAGATGT
Organism: Tinospora cordifolia; assembly: GCA_030144865.1. Taxonomy (NCBI): domain Eukaryota; kingdom Viridiplantae; phylum Streptophyta; class Magnoliopsida; order Ranunculales; family Menispermaceae; genus Tinospora; species Tinospora cordifolia. The sequence goes on along the minus strand of JAJIYU010000119.1, from coordinate 75,779 downwards.
CACCCCAACAATGTATACAACCGTATATTTGTGCTTATTTGTCTTCTAGGTACAATCAATTAACAACACTTCAAAAAAAATTCTCAACACCTCAATTGTAACTCCTTGCCTCCCACACCTAGGCCCACCTGGCTCTAAAGGCGTAATTACTGCACTACTCTCGTTTCCTCTTTCTGAGTGTTGGGTTGCCTGGGAAGTGGGCCCTTGTCACATTAATCTTTTTCTTTCTATGTCTCAAAGCCATAAGACTTCCTGAGTGCTTAACTTAATTTAATTCAAATAATTCAACAAGGCCAATATTGAGAAAATAAAATCCTTCAATATTATTAATCAATAAACAAAAAAGTACAAAACTCTGAATCTTCATAATAGCGGAAATTCAAATATTGAAAAAAGTGGATTGAGCCAAAATGCCGTACAATTAATTAAAATTCTAAGGAAAATAATCTAAGGGCTCCCAAGTAGCCTTGATAATTAATTTTCTAAAATATTAAAGAGGAAGGGGTGAGCTAAAAAGCCCAGTAGATTATCCCAAATATTTGATTTGTTATTTCAATCAAATAAAACATGCATATCAATCACTTTTAAGAAATTGCATGATTCAAATAGCATATTATTTCAATTAACATTAAGGACCGAAGGAAAATACACACCAGTATTCCAACCCGAGGGAGAGAGGTCCATTACTGACACTCAAACCCATCCTAGTAGAGTTAAGGTCAAATTGAACCCTTTATTTGCCTCACAACTCTAGATTTGGAATATTCATCATGAAAATTTGCCATTATGTCAGTACATGGTTATAATCTTTATTAATCTTTTAATTTAATGTAAAGCATAATAATTAAATATAAACATTAATAAGTAATGAAAACATAGCAACATTACAACATGGAACATAATATCATAGATCATGCATAATTATTTATGCAAACCTAAACATGTATATTCTATATGGCATGTATAATCATATAAATTTAAAGCATAATACCCGTTCAAGCATTATTTAAATGAAAATAATAAATTGAAACTTGGAAATTTTCGGGACCCCTTCTCTAAGCCAAGGGCAGCTCGACGGGCACAGTGGCTTGACGAACCCTCCAACCAAGTCGAGTTCACCCGACCACTGTTAAGCCCTTTTCAAAACTCATACAACAGACGATATCAAAATAACTGGGACACTTAAAACAAAAGTAAGCAACATCCAAAGCGAAAGCATTTCATTAAACATTAGTCTTGTCCAAAATATATAATAACCTCTTACATATGTACAGAATGATTAATTAAAAGATCAAAAGAACAGGGACAAAATCATGAGGGAGTCAAGCGATCACTACGCCTTTCCCTTTGTCAGCTGCTGTAGAACCTGAAATGATGATAGAGTAGTGAGCCTAAAATCAATGTGGCTTAGTGAGTAGAAAGATCAACATGTCAACTATAACAAATACTCCAAAATAATGCATGCATACATGAGCAGTAAAAATAATATGGCATTCGAAAGCATGGCATAGTATGAAAACAGTTATAAACGGTGCATCAGTTTCAGAAAACATCTCAAATCCATGCCAATAAGAAAAACATATCCAGGCTAGGTTAACTCAACAAACTCAACCTATGGTCATTGCTCGATCAAGTCCTAAGTCAGGCGTACTGGCCACTTGAGCGGGTTGTGAGCTAGGCATACTTCGCGAATACCCTAACCCCTCGCTCAATCCTTGAGTGTCATGACTAGAGCGGGTTCGTGAGCTAGGCGCACTGATCATATGCCCTAACCCCTGGCGCTCGGACCTCGAGTCTATCACAATCACATCAAGTACCCTGACTTGCTCGGCCCTCGAGCCTATGACCAGTGTACATCTACCGATCTCAAAACCAATCAGATGTATCTAAGACTTGTGAAACCATTTAAACCATGTCATTTCATACAAGTTTTATGCAAAGAATAAAAGTCACATAAAACACCTGAGTCAAACTACTCACCTTGGGTCCTGCGCACCGATGTCCTATTAACAACCGACCCAGTCCCGTACTACTCTCTCGAATCTGCATCAATTAAACTTAATCTCAGTTCCATTGATTCAGTGACGTAATCTCTAATCTCACTGTCCCTACTCAATTTTGATTGACCTGAACCGTTTCAATCAATCGGTCAAACCTTGTCAACTCTGGTCAACTCTGGTCAATGTGGTCATCCTAATCACTTTTGGTAAATTTGTGCCCTAATTGGGTCAACATAGGCTATTCAAGTCAAAATTAGGTTAAAAGGGTCAAAATCTCTAATTCCCATCACTTAGGCACATCTTTAGCTTATGGCCCTAACTCCACAACAATTTTTTCAATTTGTTTGCGGGCAATATGTACATTGGATTTATGCCAAATTTTTCAGATCTGTTCTAGACTCCTCAAATCTTCCTCAGAATTTTAAATCATGATTTTAGGACTTCATTTGATAGTGCTTTTAATTGAGATATTAGGGTCTTTGTGTTTTCGAATTTTATGTGACAGGCAGTGACTGTTTACCTAATTTGACCTGCTTATCCATATCTGAATGCTCTGAAATTTGGTAACCATAATCTAGACATACTTAGGAATCCTTCCACCAAATTTCAGCTCAATACACTGAGGTTTGTCCATTTAGTTTAATCTCAGAGTTTTTAGTTGAATCATAGGAACTTCTGGGCTTACACTTCCTAGCAGTAAATTTTCCAAATTTTTTGTGATCAATCCAACCATTGGATTTATGTAAAATTTTTAGATTTGATCTATTCTTCCCAAAAAGTTACCAAAATTTTATTTTATAATTTTTGGACCTCGTTTGATATGTTTCCCAATAGTGATATCAGGACATTTGGTTTCCTCGGACTGCATGTGACAGGCAGTCACTAAGTGCTCCAATTGACCTACCTCCCAAACTCAAAATGTTCTAAAATTTGGCATGTACATTCTAGGCATATACCTTGACCTTTTCACCAAATTTTCAGCCCAAAATAATCATTTTGGTCACTCAATTGATTTTTCACATTTCAATCCTAAAACAGGTTTTTCCCATTTCTCATATTTCTAAGCTTTTTAAGTGCCTGATTTCCCCTCTCTATAGCACTGATCCAAGGGTCTATTTTACTAATTTTGAAAGTTTTCAGATCCTTGAACACTAGTATATTAAGTATCATCTAAAACAGTAAGTAATTATAACCCTAATCACCCTCAATTACAAGTTTCATCATAGCAAACCTAAGGGATTTTTCAGAAAATATTTTAAGTCCTAAACTCCTAACTGACAAGGCACATCCGTAAGCATGGTAAATCATATTCATAAAGGGTTATGGGTTGAACTTTATACCTTCTTATAGTCCCCAATGTTAGCTTTATTCACTCCAAACCTCAGCCTGATCCGATGCTCCTATCCACTTTAAAGGGTGGTTCAAAGTTACCTCCAACACTACTTTTCTGCAAAATTGTTGTCACAGTTGGCGAGCAGTCCACTTTGGCCCTATTTTTGACACACTTCTAGAGTTTATTTGCTATTTTGTACAAAATGAAAGTTAAAGTAGATGCTTCAAAGTTTACAACAAGCTATTACACGTCCAAAACAGACCTCGGATGGGTTATAAACCAGCTCCATGAAGTTCAGTTCAGCTCGTAGTTGTAGTTTTTTTGGGTTTGAACATGGTGGAAAACATGGTTTCAAAGGCGTTTTTGTTTCAAATGGATGGTGGCTTCGGCAAAGGCTTGTGGGGATGTATAGAGGAGTGTGAGGGCTTTCCAACGAGTAGTCTCTTGCTCGGTTTGGTTAGGGACAAAGGAAAACGAAGGGGTTGAAGTGGTCTCTCAAACATGCAAATAACAACAAAAATGGTGGATTGTTGTATGGTTTGGGGGGTCTTTTTGCATAGCAATGCTGCACCACGTGGCTCGTTGAGTTGCCTACGAGGTGCACAAATGTTCATTGCTTGAGCCCTGCCCGGCAGAGTTGCCAAAGTGAGAAAATCTGGGGCCCAAAAATGGATTGCAGCTGTTGGTTTCTCGCCAAATGAAGAAGAAAACCAAGAAGAAAGGGGGGAGAGAAGGAAGAGAGGGGGGCGCTGGGCCGGTTGGCACGTGGGCCGGCCCAGCGCCAGCCCGGCCTGCCCAATGATGAGCCTAGGTAGTCCAGGCCCAGCACTTGGGCTGCCCAGGTCCGTTTATTTTTTTATTATTATTATTTTTCTTGCTTATACATATATATATGTTTGTGTGTGTGTGTGTGTGTGTATATATCAAAATTTGACATTTTTTCTCTAAAATTATTGAAATAATCAATCCATCATTTTCTCACCAAAATGTTCCTATTATACACCAGTTCATCATTTATACAATTATTTTCTCCAGAAAATTGAATAATTCTTCTAAAATCACATTTTTCTCCTAAAAATTCATAAATTTCTCGAAAAAATTTCATAATTATTCTGAAAATTCAATAATCAATCCCAAAAATTATTTCCCTCAAGAAAATACATTTTTCTTATAATTTCACATATTTTCTCCTCAAACTTGCATTTTTTGCATTATTATCATTTTTCTTCAATAAATAATATAAAGTTGAGAAAATTTGAGGTAAATCCTTGTATTTTAGAAAATACATATGTTAGACCCGATAATTTTTGTGTATCAAAACATGGGTCGTCACATAAATCATCTTCACCTTTAGAGCAACTCCTTCTAAACTTTTTTGAGCTCCTCTCAGATCTTTTTCCTTACTCGCACTAGATTTATGCAACACTCCATTGCTACTACTCCACTAGCTATTTAGAACGACTTAAAAAAGAAAAAGGAAATGCCGAGAGAGAGGCAGAGAGAGCAAGAAGGGTCTTATCAGTTTTCACTGGGATGAAGAAGAATGAGAGGGGTAGTGGGTTTATATAGAGTCTCCAATGGTGAGATTTGTGATTTTTGGGTGTTTTCGGATAGTGTTGGATTTCGGCGGCTCCCCAAAGCAATACATTTAAGGTTTTTCTAAGGTTTTTTTTGCAATTTTTTTCTTTTTTGGTCTCTTCTTTTGGCGGTACATGAATTTGCCACATTCACAATCATGCGATTGGGTGTTTTCAGATAGTATTGGATTTCGGCGATTCCCTAAAGCAATACATTTAAGGTTTTTTTTTGCAATTTTTTTCTTTTTTGATCTCTTTTTTTTTTGCAGTACATGAATTCGCCACATTCACAATCATGTGAATTATATATATATATATACACTTTCATTTTTTCTACTTTATTTGTAGTAAAAAAATGTTATAATTTCTCAAAGTCGAATTGTTTCATTCATCAAGTTTCGTATAAAATTATCGGGTATTACATTCTGCCCCACTTAAAGGGAATTTCGTCCACGAAATTTGTACTAGGCTATTCGAGAGTCATTTGGTCACATGCTTCTACTGATCTATATGGTCGATTGTGGACTTAGAGTAAGTTAGAGTGTCATCCACAAAACTACTACAAATTGGTCATGGAGTGGTCTAAATATTTTGTTCCTTAGATGTATGAATGTTATTGTTTAAACTAACTAATATCCTTGTTCATCCTACGTTCTATGGGTCACCTTAGGTATGTTTGACACTAGGATTCTCAATTAGTGATATCCTAACTTAAGTTCATTCTTAGAGACATTTATGGCTTCTCTCAATATGTCTTTTATCCGTGGCAAGAGATAATTATTCTCAACTATAACTAGGTTTAACTTAAGTCAACACACAATGATCATTTTTTTTATGAACAACATCAGGTTTTCTATGGTGACTCACTGAGTCTACTGAATCTTCTTTCTTGAAGTTCGTTCAATTGTCTAACTTAATTAGTTCTACTAGTGCTTAGTGGAATGGCTAAGGGATCAATTCCAATGTGAACTTTGATCTTGGATTGTATTTCTCTATCCGGTGGTAGCTTTGATAAATCACTTAGAAAAATTGTATTTTATTCAAATTCTTGAATTCAATCATCCAATAATTCCATCAAAATTTGGGTATTACAACTCCTACCTACCCTTCAAAAATAAATTTCAACCTAATCAATTATCTAACGTACTACGAATGTCGCTATTGAGGAACTTGATCTTTCGGAATATCAGCAACAGTAAACACTCTGGCCTGGTTCTGCCCTAGGCCCTGATTCTGGTTCCGTGGTTGTTGCTATTGAGGACATCTATTCTGTCCTCCTCCCTAATTGTGTTGCTACTATTGAGGAGCCCGACCTTTGATAGAAAAAAACTTCGCCATATGCCCTGGTTGGTTGCAATAATAACACAACCTTTTTTGCTTGGCCTATTGTTTCCGCTTTGCTCAGTTGGGTTGTGTTTGTTGCTGAGCTCGAGGTATCTTACTTCCATCATTCCTCTATTGGGAGTTCTGCTTCTTTTGAGCTCCCTAATAGTCTTCGCCATTTCCTGGCCTCTTACTTTTGTTTCTCAATTTTTGTTCAAAATTGAGCTCCTACTCTAGTGTTAACGCTCTTTTTACAACGTTTTGTACGTCTTTAGGCCCAATGTCATTATTATCTTTTAGATCTCAATATTGAAACCCCGAGGAAACCAGTTGGCCTTCATTTTCTCCTCCCTAATTAGCTCAAGTAAAAACTTGGCCAATTCAATAAATTTGAGCTCGTACTCGGCCACCGTTATGTCTCTCTGGTTCAGCCTAACAAAGTCTTGCATCTTCCTCATTGTTGCTTTTGAGAAGAACTTTCTGTAGAATACTTCCTTGAATTCCTCCCAGTTCATCTGCTTGACGTTAGTATTCGGATCAACTTTCAACATCTACCACCAACTTCTAGCTAGTCCCTTAAACTGATAGGTAGCCAGCGCCACTCTACTAGGACTTGTTGCCCTTAATATGTCCAGGTGTTCATCCATCTCCTGGTACCAATGGTCTGTTTTCATGCAGTCCAATGTGCCATCAAAGTGGGATGGGTGGAGTTTCTATAATTCCATCAACATATCTTTCTATTTTTTTATCTTCCCAATCTTCTTATGCCCTTTGATGAGCTAGGACCTCGGGCACTAGCACCGACTACTACACCAGAATATGTTCCTGTACCTGCGGCTGTGTTGTCGCCTATGGTATCATCTGAGATAAAGCCTTTATGATCTGTTCCATCACCCTTCTAGTGACTTTTGTCAACATATCCTCCATCAAGGTCCTAACCTCTTGAGTCGGTCTCGTCAGTGGTAGCTTTGGTAGCATATCTCCTAAGTCCGGCCCTTATCTACAAGTCAAGCCGATTTAATACTTATTCCCGCGATTTTTGTTTCGTTCGTACTATCATGACTCTAGATTCAGGTTTCTAGGTTCTCGATTTATTTAGTGGTCTAATAATTTATTCTTCTAAGTTCTTTTGTTCTTGGTTACAGGATTTAGTGTCATACATATTCAGGAAATAAGTAACTCATACATTCAATCATTCAATCACACTAGCATAGCAAAATTCTAGGCTTTTGTCTATGCCTCTAGGTTCAAGTATCTCATACCATCCTTGCTCATCGACATAGACTTCCACTCAGAGGTTTCATTATACCCAATCAATTTCACAAATGTCTCGATTTGTAAGGCTTCCCAAGTCCCACTATATTTGACCGTCTCATATCAACCAAGCATAGGTAAACAAGTTCATCTAAAGCAGCCAATCATTCACCAAACATGATATGTCATTCTCTGAGTCCAGGATTCCACCATATCCTGAGTTCCTGTGCATCCCATACCACATAGAAACCAAGCATATAAGATCTTTCTCATCTAATGGCTTGACCACACAAGTGTTGTTCTACACATTTTTAGTCTCTAGCCTATATCCTAAAAGTTTTCATTTTTGATCCACTATGCCAACCAAGTTTTTTGCCTAAGGTCTCTTTCTTAGACCTAGTATCTAGTTACTGGTTAAGAAGTTTTTCTATCAAACTGCCAACCTTCATCTATTCATGATACCACCTTTGGCATCTCCTTTGAACGATAGTAAGTTCCTCACCCTTAATTACCACCTCTTAGCTTTCTTTCGTAGAAAATAAGTGTATTCTTCAACTCTGATTACTTGTATGAGCTGATGGGAAAACCTCTAGATCGGGTGGCGAGACTAAAGTCTACTTAGCAACCACGCTTTCTAGAATGGGATAACCCATCTTTCTTTCAATGTTTAGCTTTGCTCGGAACAACGCTTACTCACTATCAGTTAAACTTGTAATCTTTATATTGAAACAAAATAGTTGAAAAAACATACATCTCTGTTTGAAAATATATTTTTTAAAACAATTTTAGTTTCTAAAACAAGAGTTAGGGCTTTCTAAATTAATTTTAAATAATGGTCTTACCTGACAAGTCTAACTTTTTGCCCAATTTATCTACTAACTAGGTTCTAATACCACCTTTGTAACACACCGCCTCCTACACCCGAGCCCATGTGACTATGAAGGCATAATTACTGCACTACCCTCATTTTCTTTTTCTGAGTGTTGGGCTGGCCAGGAGGCGGGCCATTGTTACAGTAACCTTTTTTCCTTTCTATGTCTCAAAGCCATGAGATGTCTTGAGTGCTTAACTCAATTTAATTCAAATAATTCAAAAAGGCCAATATTGAAAAAGTAAAATCCTTCATTATTATTAATCAATAAAAAAAGTACAAAACTCTGAATCTTCATTACAACGAAAATTCAAATATTAAAAAAATGGATTGGGCCAACATGTCCAACAATTAATTAAAATTCTAAGAGAAATAATCTATGAGCTCTCAAGTAGCCTTGATAATTAATTTCCTGAAATATTAAAGAGGAAGGGGTGAGCTAAAAAGTCCAGTAGATCATCCCAAATGTTTGATTTATTATTTCAATCAAATAAAACGTGCATATCAATCACTTTTAAGAAATTAGATAATTCAAATAGTATATCATTTCAATTAATATTAAGGACCGAAGGAAAATACACCCCAATATTCCAACCCTAGGAAAAGAGGTTCATTACTGACACTCAACCCCATCCTTGTAGAGTTAGGGTCAAATTTTAACCCTTTATTTGCCTCACCACTCCGGATTTGGAATATCATGATGAAAATTCGCCACCATGCCAGTACATGGTTATAATCCTTATTAATCTTTTAATTTAATGTAAAACATAATAATTAAATATAAACATTAATAAGTAATGAAAACATAGCAACATTACAACATGGAACATAATATTATAGATCATGCATAATTATTTACGCAAAACTAAACATGCATATTCTATATGGCACGTATAATCATATAAATTTAAAGCATAATACACGTGCAAGCATTATTTAAGTCAAAATAATAAATTAAAACCTGAAAATCATCTTCACCTCAAGAGTGACTCCTTTTGAATTTTTCTAAGCTGCTCTCAATTCTTTCCTTTGCTTGCACTAGATTTATGCAGCATTGTGTTGCTACTACTCTACTGACTTTTTAGAATAGCTCAAGAAAGAAAAAAAAATATGCCAAAAGAGGGGCAGAGAGAACAAGAAGAATGAGAAGGGTCTTATCAGTTCTTATTGGCATGAAGAAGAATAAGAGGGGTAGAGGGTTTATATAGAGTCTTCAAGGGCAGGATTCATAATTTTTTGGCATTTTCTGATAGAAAGATTTTCATATTTGTTGGATTTTAGCGGCTCCCCAAAGCAATATGTTTTAGGGTTTTTTTGCAATTTTTTTCTCTTTCGATCTCTTTTTTTTGTGACGCACGAATTTGAGCGATTTAGCAAACTCGCAACGTGCAAATATATATACCCACACACGCACACATGTAATATATTTATATTATTTACACATTATCACATATATTAAACACACAAATACGTATTTCTATTTCTTTTTATTATTCATTTTTAGATACCTTAAAGTTGCACCAAAATATTTTAATAATTTCTTTTTTCTACTTTATTTTATACTAAAAAATATTATAAATTTCTCAAAGTCAAATTGCTTCGTTCATCAAGTTTCATACAAAATTATCGAGTATTACATCAACTGAACAGGGATGAGCCCATAATATGTTTTTCTCTACATTACTTTTACTTCCATGCCTATACCACTCAGTTTATTGTACTTCATCCAACAAGTATAACAATTGTTGCATTTGTGTCCTACCCCCAGCTTCTATTAATCTTTGTTTTTGTCTTGCATTGTAGATTGTCTTCAAGGTGGATGAATTCATTGAATTTCTTTCCTTTAACGTCATTAGTATCTCTCTTCTTCGTGCATTGCGCTTTATCGTTTGCAACATTACATCAATCTCATCGCTATCCAACCTACCTGCATACGAGTGGCCTTCAAGGTATTTTACTAACAAGTGATTGTGGGTACTACATACTACTGTCAAAATGCATATTCCATCCTCAGATTCTTTCCATTTAACAAAAAGGGACAAACACACTTCTTAGTCCCAGTCTCGAATCTTCCTTTTACCTTATCATCATTATCAATGCATGTCACTTTTGTTCCTTTCTTATATAACCCATACCTTTCATAAGTAAGGTTTACTCTTGCTCGTCTACCATTTCCTTCAGCATTTGAGTTCTTTATAGTCACAATGAACCCATTCATATTTCCCTTATTTTGTGCCCATGAGATCATTTCCTTCCTTGTAGTAAATGGTCTGCCGATGTAAATTGTTCAGTATAATCAACAATGATATCAATGCATTCTTCTTCAACCTAAAATTATCAAAATAAATATTAATTAGTCAAGGGAACAAAAAATGAATTGAATGCAACAAAAACAGTCTTGGTCAGACAGGGTTGAGACTCGCAGCATGAGTCTCACCCGAACAAGACCGAAACCCATTGCATGAGTCTTGGCTAGTATTGACGAAGACCAAAGCTTTGAGTTTCAGTCACTACTGGTTGAGACTCATATAGTGAGTTTCAATCACCTCTAACCGAGACTTGTTATATGAGTCTTAGCCATGCAGGGTCGAGATAGAATTTGAAATGTACCTGAAAAAAAAAAAACAATCCTTTAGTCAAAATGATATACAAAAATACCTCATTGATGCCTATAGTGCTTGTAGAATTCGTTTCTTTGCCATTTCTTATGAAAATAAGCTAAATCTCGATCCAAATGAGTACCCTAACATCAACAAAGAAAATGAAGAAAAATGCCATCATATTGGTTTCTTTTTCACCATTACAAACTTAAAAGCTCATTTAGAATGCAAACCTTGCAAAAAACTAGACAGAGTCTCCCCAGAATGGTCGTCGGAAGCTTGCCAAAATTGGTTGCTATAGTTCACCAGAGATGACAAAGGGATGGTGGGACCAAATTGGTGGAGTAGGTTGGGGTGAATGAGGGTATTTGGTGATAAGTGAAGTGTCTAATGAAAGGTAGTTCAGTCATTTTACACAATGGTAAATTTGGAATGAAAATATGGAGTGAAAAGAGCCACAATTGGGGTGTATTTATACCCACTCTTTTTTAAAATCAATTTTTATTTCAAATTAACAAACAAAATTGATTGCAATTCTATAATCACTTTTCCTAAAATCACTTCTCCACAATTTGAAATTAAAACTCATAACAAATAAGCCTTTTAAACTTAATCTCTTGTAATCCATATTATTTAAATCTCCTAATCTCTAAATTAATAGAACAATCAATGTTCTCAATCATAATTATTATATTATATAAATAGTGATATAACCCCTATACCAAAAATCTATATAAGGGATTTTGTATCTCATGAAAGTTGCTGACAGAGAGAATAATTTTTTTACAATCCCATCTCTTCTCTCTCTTTTTTGTTTGCATAGGTTTTATTTATTTCATTAGATATTCTTTTAGTTATTTATTATTTTCATATTAGTTCTACTTAATTTTATAACACCAATAACCAAATTCACAAAGTCTATAATTTTTTCTCAATAATCAAATGTGTTGACCATATGGATCAATTTCCTCTATTTTATTGAATTAATTGTAACTCGTTTTACATTTGTTAATAATATAATTTGATTTTATAGGCAAGCGAGATCCATCTCTTTTCATCATTAACTATGCTACTTAATGTATTGGACCCATGGTTACCTTAATATAAATAAGCAAATAATTAATATATTTAAAATAAAAATAAAAATACAACTATATTAATTGAAATAAAAAGTAAAGGAGATCACATGATAATTTACAATCCTAAAAAACTTGATTAATATATTTTTAAAACCAATATTCGTTGCTTTTGATTTAATTTAGTTACCGACATTCAAATATGATTTTAAGCCTTAATAAAATTAATACTAACAGTATATTTTTCTTCCTTAATATTTTTGGGCCGCCCGAGAGGCGGGCCTGTGTTACGTTATCCTTATTCTAAGATATCATGTGCATATTAATTTATGTACAAAAAAAAAATCTATGATGTCATAAAATAAAAATAAATCCTTTATTATTTAATAGAAAAATTCAAGGGCAGTATTTAAACTTCAGTTACAATGAAATAAAATAAATAAATAAATTTGGACCCACATGCCCTACAATGAGATTAAATAAAATTTTTCACATATTAAATAAATCTCATGCAGCCTTGATAATTAAAACGATACCCCTTAGCATTTCAGCCCCAGGGAAAGAGCTATTATACTGAACTCAAACCCATTAGAGTTAGATAGGATTAATTTCAAACCCTCTATTTCCTCACGACTCCTATTTGGAATGCTCACTGTGCAACTTTGACCCAGTGCTGGTACGTGGTTAAAATCTTTATTTAATTATTTATTAATTGTAAGAGCATAACAAATAACTATTTATGCATAATTTAAATATTCTAACGGTATAACATTACACCACTAATCAACATTTAAAATAAAACAGGAAGGATGACTTTTGATTTCTAATGAAGAAGATCGTATAAGAAGCAACTACAGAGCATACTCTCTCAGTCGTGAACTATGTAATAATTTAAGTGCATATATTAAAAAGGATGTAAAAGAAAACTAAACTAAACACACAAGTAGGCATTATTTGAATTAAAATAACAAATTAAAAGGTAAAAATTATTTCACCTTGAGATTGCTTCCCGAATTTCTTTCAGATCTTTTCACCAAGATCTGTATAGTCCTTCGTTGCTACTACCTCGTAGGCTATTTAGAATAGCTCAAGAGAAGAAAACGGACTAAAGGTGCCAAGAAGGAGGTAGAGAGAGCAAGAAAGGTGTTGTTCAGTTCTTGCTAAGATGAATGAAATGAGTGGGGTAGGGAGGTTTATATAAAGTCTTTGGGGTTTAGTTTCATAATATTTCACTTTCCTAATTTAGAAAACTTCCATTTTACTTAATTGAGGCAGCTAAAAGTTTAGGGTTTGAAATTAGGATTTTCTTGTGCTAATCTAAGGTCCTGATTGTGCTCTATTGTTAATCCACAGTCCATGGTTTTGGTTCATGTCCAATTTTCTTCATTTTCTTCTAATTTTTGCAAGCCCGTGTATTGTTGTTATTATAATTACTATTTCTATATATATACGTATACTTATCTAAAATAATAATTTTACGCAAGCATATCATTTCACATAATATATTATATAATATGTTATAACAATATATTATCTAAACACACATATCATATAATATTATATTTATAACATATATTGTACTCATTTAATATTTAATATTTGCACCACGTGTTTAACGCATACTTGTGTGCATATTTTCAAAATTGAATTATTTTATTTCATTCACAGAATTTGCACAAATCGTTGGGGTATTACATACTACCCCCCTAAAAGAGATTTCGCCCTCAAAATTCATCACTAGGCTACTTGAGTGACTTTTGATCGAGCATTTCTAGTAAAAAGGTATGGGTACTTATTTAGTATTTCACTTTCCAATTTTCAAGTGGCCTCTTCTATTCCATAGTGTTTCCAGAGAACTTTGACTAAGGGAATATTTTTCGTTCTTAGACTTTGTACCTTGCGATCGAGAATTCTACCATAGCTTTTTCATATGTGGCATCATTTTGTATGTCCACCTCTTCCCAACAGATTATGTGGGAGGGATTTGGTTCGTATTTCATCAGCGTTGATACGTGAAATACGTTGTGTATTGAGGACATTCGATTTGGAAGGTATAACTCTTAAGCGCATTCGTCGATCTTCATAAGTATCTCAAAGGGTCCAACAAACCTAGGTACTAGTTTTCCTTTAATTCCAAATCGTTTAATTCCCTTCTGAGGGCTAATCCTCAAAACCACTTTTATCACCTAAGTGGAATTCTAGAGGTCTTTTTCTCCTGTCAGCGTAACTTTTTTGTCTACTTTGTGTAGTGGTCAGTCATTTCTGAATTTGTTTTACCTGATTGTTCTTCTCCTGCACAAGATCTAGCCCAGTAAGAACGTGATCCTCAAATTCAGCCCAACAAGTTGGTGATTTGTAGGGCTTCCCATAGAAGGCTTCATACGGAGCGATCCTTATACTTGCCTGATAAATATTGTTATAGGCAAACTCTTCCAGGTGTAGGTACTTACTCCAGTTTCCTTTGAAGTCAAGGACGCAAGACCTCAGCATATCTTCCAGTGTTTGGATGACTCTCTTAGACTAGCCATCTGTCTGAGGGTGAAAAGTTGTACTCATAGTGAGTGTAGTGCCTAGTTCCTTTTGTAGACTCTTTCAAAATTGTGAGGAAAAACGAGAGTCTCGGTCTAACACTATTGTCTTAGTTACCCCATGAAGGTGTACTATCTCTCTCACATAGAGTTTACCTAGTTTACTGACTTGGTATGTGGATTTTATTGGCAAAAAATGTGCCACTTTAGTAAGAAGGTCCACAATCACCCAAACAATATCTTCCCTTTTCTGATTTCTGGGTAATCCGGTAACAAAATCCATGGCGATGTTATCTCACTTCCATTTTAGGGTCGAAAGTGGCTGTAACAGTCCAGAGGGTTTTTGATGTTCCACCTTTACCTGCTAACAGGTTAAGCACTTAGAGACGTATTTGGCTACATCTTTCTTCATACCTCTCCACCAATAGGTCTTTCAAAGATTTTGATACATCTTATATCCTCCAGGATGCATCATGTACTTTGTTTGATGGACTTCGTCTAGAATTGTTTGCCTACTCAATCCATTTTGTAGTATACGCAAATTCTTTTTCCTACCCTTAAGGTACCTTCGACATCCATTCTAAAGTCGGTTTGCTTACCTCGTTAAATTCTTTCAATCAACCTTGTGAGCCACTTGTCTTGCCTTTGATCTTCCCTGATCTGATGCAGAAGATCCGATTGACAAGTTATATTGTATAGATAGGTTCGTTCTTCATTTAATGTCATGCCCATCTTGAAGTATTCGATTAGTTGGTACATTTGACCCTTTTCCTCCTCTTGTTTACTGATTTCCTACTGAGGATGTCTGCTACTATGTTGGCTTTTCTTGGATGGTAATGGAGTTAAAAGTCATAGTCTTTAAGGAATTCCATCCATCTGTGCTGCTTGAGGTTCAATTCCTTCTGGGTATAGATGTATTTCAGACTTTTGTGATCTGAAAACAGGTCAAACCTCTCACCATACAGGTAATGCCTCTATATTTTCAAGGCAAACACTATAACCGCTAGCTCTAAGTCATGTGTTGAGTAGTTTCGTTCATGGATCTTTAGTTGTCGCGAGACATAAACAACAACCTTTCCTTCTTGCATCAAGACTGCACCCAATCCATTCTGTGAAACATCTGTGTACAAAACATATGTGATGCCATGATGCCATGAGTCAGACTGACCAAGATAGGGGCCAAAATCAATCTCCTCTTCAGTTCTTAGAATGATTGCTCACACTTCTCATCTCGATCGAAGTAACTTCTTTTCTATTTAATCTGGTCATAGGTTCCGCTAATTTGGAAAAGTCTTTTATGAATCTTCTGTAATATCCAGCTAGACCCAAGAAGCTTTGAATCTTGGTGACCGTCTTAGGTTGTTTTCAATCTGCGATAGCTTCCACCTTTTTAGGATTTACAGAGATACCTTCTGCTAATACTACTACCTTTTGGAGTTCAATCTTGAACTCAACGCCTCTAGTTAATGGTAGTTTGGGTAAGTCATTTGGAATACATCTTTGTAGTTTCATACTACTTCTCGGCTCTTGATCTCTTTCTATCCTTCAAATCCTCTAAGAGTTTCTTGAGGTCACCCTTCTGCCTTAATCAGTTCAATATGGCCATCATTGGGCTCCTAGGCAACCTATGAATATCACCATTAATTTTAAAGGCTTCTCTTGAGGGCAACGTTATCATTACTCTTCTCTTAGGTCAATTGATTTGTGCCTGATACTGTTCTAACCAGTCCACACCCAATGTCAGGTCGTACCCGTAGAATGGAAGTACCTGGAGATCGATCAAAATCAGCTTATCCCCAAATCGAAGATCACATGTACATATTCTTTTCATAGTGATAGTAGTTCCCACGGGTGTGGATATATTTAAGGTTACAGGCAAGGTTTTTGTTACTAGTTGTAACGTATTAACCAATTCTTCTGAAACAAAAGATTTCATAACACTCAAATCGAACAACAGTTTCACAGCAAGATTAAATAATATGAATAAACCTTCTACCATGGGACTTGTTCCTCAGCAATTGCAAATACTCTAGCCTGGTTTTGCCCCTAGTTGTTGTTTGGTCGCAGTTGCTGTCGTTGAGGACGTCCATTTTGTCTTCCTCTTTGATGTTATTTTTGTTGTAGGGCGTGGACTTTAGTATGAAAGAACCTCGCCAGATGTCCTAGTTGGTTGCAATAATAACATAGTTTTTGTTGTCTTGCTTGCTCCTTTCATTGTTCTTTGTTTGGCCTTATTTGTTGTAGGGCCTAGAGTGCCCTGTTTCCACCATTTTGTTGGTTGAAATGTTGTCTCTTCTGAGGCCCCTAATGATCCTTGCCATCTGCTGGCCTCTTGTTCCAGTTCCTTATCTGTTTGAAGTTCAACACTTACTCTAGGATCAATGTCCTATCTACAACTTCTTTATATGTTCTTGGGAATACCGTCTTGATTAACTTATGGAGCTCAATGTTGAGACCCCGAATGAAGCGGTTGACCTTCATCTTCTCCTCTCTAATCAGTTCAGGTAAAAACTTGGCCAATTTAGTAAATTTAGCCTCATACCCAGTCACCATCATATCTCTCTATTTTAGCTGAATGAAGTCCTCCTGCATCTTTGTCAGTGTTACTTCGGAAAAAAGTTTCTTATAAAATATCTCCCCAAAGTCTTCCCAGTTCATTCTGTTAACATTAATGTTCGAGTCTGCCTTTACCATCCACTACCAACTTTTAGTTGGTTCCTTGAATTGATGGGTAGCTAATGCTACCCGAGTAGGACCCGTTACTCTCAATACATCCAAGTGTTCTTCTAACTCCTAGTACCAATGGTCAGCTGTTAAGCTATTAGCAGTACCATCAAATTGTGATGGTTGAAGTTTCTTCAATTCTAGTAGCATCTTTCTGTGCTCATTGTCTTCCAAATTCTCATGTACTTCTTGACGAGTTGGAACCTCGGGCACTGATTGGCTGCTGCACTGGGATAGGTTCGTAGACTTGCCGCTATGGTGCCATCTGAGGCATTATCGAGGGTAAGGCCCTCATTATTTATTCCATAACCCTCCTTGTGACCTCCATTATCGTATTTTCCATCTAGTCCTCAGCTACGTTATTTGGTACCTTTTGCCCCAAGAATTAGTCTCGTCAGATGTTGTAGCTGTGGTAGCGTATCTTCTTGGTCTAACCATTTATCTGCAAATCAAGTTGTTTTAGTACTGGTTCCCATGGTTTTGCCTTGTCGTACTATCATGACTCTACATTCAGATTTCTAGGTCCTCAATATGTCCAGTCGCCTAATAGTTTATTCTTCTAAGTCTTTTTTGTTTTTGGGTATAAGATTTGGTCTCATACATACATATTCAAATAGTAAGATCATCATACATTTTATCACTCAATAATGCGAGTTCATGCTTAGCATAGCAAAATTCTAGGCTTCTACCTATGCCTCTGGGTTCAAGTGTCCCATAACACCCTTGCCCATTGACATAGACTTCCACTTAGAAGTTTCACTACATCCAATCAATTTCGCAAATGTCTCGATTTCTAAGCCTTCCCAAGCCCCACTATACTTGATTATACCATACTAGTCAAGCATAGGGAAACAAGTTCATCCAAAGCCACCGATTACTCACCAAACATGGTCTGTCATTCTCCAAGTTTAGGATTCCTTCATAATCCTGAATTTCCATGCATCCCATACCACATAGAAATTAAAGATGCAGGATCCTTCCGATCTCATGCCCTAACCACACAAGTGTTTTATTTTCATACATTTTAAGTCTCTAGCTTATGTCTTAATGTTTTATTCATGGTTCACTGTGTTACCCAAGTTCCCGCCTAAGGTCTCTCACCCATACCAAGTGTTTAAATCCTGGTTGAGAAGTTCTTCTATCAAACCGTAAATCGTCATCTACTCGCGATACCACCTTTGGCATCTCCTTTGAACTATAGTAAGTTCCTCGCCCTTAATTACCAACTCTTAGTTTTCTTTCATAGAAAATAAATGTGTTCTTTAACTCCCACTACTTGTATGAGAAGGTGGAACATCCTCCAGATTGGACGGCGAGACCGAAGTCTACTTAGCAATCATACTTTCTAGAATGAGATAACTCGTCTCCCTTTCAATATTTAGCTTTACTCGAAACAAGACTTACCTACTATCAACTCAACTCGAAATCTTTGTATTCAAACAAAATAGTTGAAAAACATGTATTTCTTTTTTTGAAAAATAATTTTTCAAAACAATTTTGATTTCTAAAATAGGAGGTAGGGCTTTCTAAATTAATTCAAATTAAAGATCTTACTTCACTAGTCAATTCTTTCTAATCTTTGCCCAAGGCATCTATAACCTAAGCTCTGATACCACCTTTGTAACACCCTGCCTCTCATGCCCAAGCCCACATCATCTGACAATATAATTTTCTTCCTCAGTATTTTGGGCCGCTCGGGAGGCAGGCCTGTGTTACATTATCCTTATTATGTTTTCCTTTCCATATCAATGAGATATCTTGTGCACATTAATCTGTGTACAAAAAAAAATATATGACACCATGAAATAAAAATAAATCCTTTATTATATAATAGAAAATTTCAAGGGTAATAATTCAACTTTGTTACAAGGAAATGAAATAAATAAATAAATTTGGTCCCGCTTGCCCTACAATGAGATTAAATAAAATTTTTCACATTTTAAACAACTTTCATGCAACTTTAATAATTAAATTCCTGAAATATTAAAAATAAAGGGTGAGCTATAAAGCCCAGTGAATCATCCCAAATATTTAATTCATTATTTCGACAAAATAAAACATGCATAGCAACCACTTACAAGGAATTAAATGATTCAACCAATTTATTGTTTCTGTTGTCATTAAAAGACTAAAAGGATAGACCTTAACATTTCAATCCTAGGGAAAGAGCTACTATACTCAACTCAGACCCATTAGAGTGACGTAGTATTAATTCTGAACCCTCTATTTCCCTCATGACACTTGTTTGGAATGTTCACGGTGCAACTTCAACCCAGTGCAAGTACGTGGTTAAAATCTCTATTTAATCTTTTATTAATTGTAAGAGCATAAAAAATAACTGTTTAAACATAATTTAAACATTCTAACAATATAACACTACACCACATATCAACATTTAAAATAAAACAGGAAGGATAACTTTTGATTTTTTATGTAGAAGATTGTGCAAGACGTAACTACAGAGCATACTCTCTCAGTCATGAACAATGTAATAATTTAAGTACATATATTAAAACGACATATAAAAGGTGAAAATCATTTCACCTCAAGATTGCTTCCTAAATTCCTTTCAGATCTTTTCACCAAGATCTGTGTAGCCCTTCATTACTACTACCTCGCAGGCTGTTTAGAACAGCTCAAGAAAAGAAAATGGACTAAAGGTGCCAAGAAGGAGGTAGATAGAGCAAGAAAAGTGTTGTTCAGTTCTTGTTGGGATGAATGAAATGAGTGGGGTAGGGAGGTTTATATAGAGTCTTCGGGGGTTAATTTCCTAATATTTTGCTTTCCTAATGTAGAAAACTTCCATGTTTACTTAATTGGGGTAGCTAAAGGTTTATGGTTTGAAATTAGGGTTTTTTTGTGTTCATCTAAGGTCTTGCTCGTACTCTGTTGTTAATCCATGGTCCATGGTTTTGGTTCATGTCCAATTTTCTTCATTTTCTTCTAATTTTTGTGGGCCTATGTGCATGAATTTGCGATGAATGTGGGATATTACAACTAATGGGCAAAACAAGAAAGGGAGACGTCCTAGTATCACAATTGAAGGAAGTAAGCATCTTGAGCCACCATCGCTGCAATGTCTTCAAAGGCTTTAGAAGAAAAATGTGGATGAACAATTTGCACAATTCTTGGATGTTTAAAAAGATCCACATCAATATTTCGTTTGAAGCTTTGCAGCAAATGCCAAATTATGCTAAATTTATGAAAGAGGTTATGTTCCAAAAGTATAAAATGGAAAATTATGAAACAGTCAAGCTGATTGAAGAATGTAGTGCCATCTTCCAAAGAAAGCTTCCTTATAAACTGAAAGACCCAGGGAGTTTTACTCTTCATTGCACTATAGGAAATGCAACTGTTGAGAAGGCTCTCTGTGACTTGGGGGCAAGTACAAATCTCATTCCAGTCTCAGTATATAGACGATTAGGCCTATCTGAAATCAAGCCTACTACTATCACTCTTCGACTCGTAGATCGTTCCATCATGTATCCAAAAGGGGCTATTGAAGATGTGCTAGTTACGGTTGACAAGTTTATTTTCCCTGTTGACTTTGTCGTACTAGATATGGAAGAAGATGATGAAGTACCTCTGATTCTTGGGAGACCATTATTAGCAATGGGTTAAGCAATTGTATATGTACAAGAAGGAGAATTAACATTAGGAGTAAATGATGACCACGTGGTCTTCCACATCTAACAATCTCAGAAGCTGCATATTAACAAGAATGAATGCAAAAACATAATTGTGTTGCAAACTGGAATTAAAAAAGCGCATCAACAATCAGATCAACATGATGATAAGACTATTGTTGTTAAACTTGGTGAGGAGCAGTCCATACAAGGGTGCCAAATTCACAATACTAAAATTAAATGGCTACTCAATGAGGATCAAGGAATTAATTCTACTTTAAGTCCCCACAAGATTCTAGTAGAGTACTTACATTGAGCAACAACAAAGGACAATATTTAACACAATTATGTATAAATGGCCAAAAGCATAGCACAAGAGCATGATAACAGATTCTTTAGGAACTACTCTGTCTTGGAGGCCACATAAGGAAGGAGAAATAAAGCTTTGTGGAGAACTTGAGAAACTAGCCATCGAATAACTCGTATCCACGTCGAGCTAATGACGTTAAACATAACGTTTAGTGGGAGGTAACCTACTCCATTTTCTCCACGCTTTTCATTTTTTTTTATTGAATTTTTATTTCAGCGTGCACGTAGTTCCTAGGAAGCATATATTTTCATTTTTTTAAAAGCTTTTGTTACTGTGGTATACTCTATCACGGTAACCAAAAGGCTATGTTTTGGTAAATGCCATTATCGCAATATGATATCGCAGGAATGGTGCGTATAGGCATTTTCTTCTTTTAGAGCATGATGCATTATCGCAGTAATGTCATTATTTAAAAGCTAGAACAACCCATTTTTCTCATTCCATTCATGGGTTTTGTGGGTGAATACTCTCCATTCCTTTGGTTTTTTTAGTCTATCTTGCATCCTTCATCATCTAGCAGGTACAATGTAAGTACATTCAGTTCTTTTGATTGTTTTTCTTCATTATGTGTGATTTTTTATAACATTGATCCATTATATTTTGCATATGAGAGTTTATTTGTGAATTTTTGGTGTTCTTCACATGTCTGATGAAAGTTCCTAATGGTTTTGGATCTACTTAATAATGCAGTCCTATTTTTATGCTATATTTGCCTTTGAAATCTATTTCCTACACTTTGAGCATGTTAAAATGATTCAATTTTTCCACTATGCATGCTTCTAACTATTTAATGCTACTGTTACATTGAAATCTCCTACATCTAGGACGTAATGTTGCACTTACTTTAAGCTCACATGAATAGTATATCTTGGAGGCTAACTTTGAGTGGAGGCCACCTAGGATGAAACATGCGGCGTCTAAGCCTAAGAAGGCACCACCACAGACAGCCCTGAAAGATCAGTAGTGATTTAAAACTGCTAACGCTAAATCTAGATTTATGTATATAAGGAACTGCAAACAAATCATTCCAGAGAGAGGCATCATGCTGATGGCTGAGGAGTATCATCTAGGCATTGAGACAATCACGGCCATCAGACATTGGGAGCAAATGATACATGCTCCAAATGTCCTAGTCATATCCATTGTACAAGAATTGTATGCCAAAGCTTTCAAGCGAAACGGTGCGAGGGTATGGGTAAGAGGTACATCAGTCCTATTCGATGCAGCAACGCTTAATGTTATTTATGGACAACTGCCTAACACCCTTGATGACTATCTAGAGTACCTTATGGATAAGTTTGACCTTGAAGATGAGCTACAGACTCTCTATGTGGATGGTGCCTTTTGGAAGTGCACTAATAATCGGCCTGTCAGCTTGCCTAAGAGTTCATTCACTACTATAGCCAAGGTATGACTTTATCTTGTTTGTGCTAATCTTCTACAATCTTTGGTTATTAATAGGGTACCACTAGAAAGGGTTGTGCTCATATATTGCATCATGAAAGGCCTATCTATCAACATCAGCACTATCATATCTAACTTGATTTGAACGACCATTGATAAGACCAACGTCGGTCTACCACACCCCACACTCATCACTGAGTTATGTTGGAGGGCTAGTGTCACCTGGCCAAAATGTAAGCCAATTTTGAAGATGAAGGATCACATATCTATGAAGATGCTTACTACCACTCCAGTGAAGAGGAGGAGGATCGCAAAGATATCTTCCACATCTGCTCCATCTCATTCAGCTGTAGCCCCTACCTGCTGCCTCCTCGTCAGAGGTTCATGCAACCCTCCATGGGATAGCTAACCTTCACTGCCTCTTATATATCGCCCATCCAAAGCTTCTATAGATGGTGCCTCCACCACCTTGCTTAGCCCCTTATATGGATAACAGTTGCTGTGGAGCCCCACCACCCTCTACTGATGATGTTGATGTAACCAGTGGAGCTGACGATAATTATTTCATTATTGATACTAAGCTATTTGGATAGGAGGCCTAATAGTTATGTTTTACTTTTTTGGGGGGATGTATATTTTTTGTTATGCTACTGAACTTACAACTTATGCACCTACTACTTACTTTTATTGATCTTAATAAACTCTTCGAATTGCTTGCATTATTTATGATTTACTACCTAACTATACTTGCCACTTTTGGGTCTATGCATTTTTCTAAGAACAAGTATATTTAAGAAGCTTGTGTGTCAATGTGTCATCTCCTTGTAATGTGTGTGTGTCATTATGAAGTGTGCTCTTGAGGACAAGGCACAACTTGGGGGTGCACATTGAAAAAAAAAAAGATCTTCTTCAATTACAGGTTATATTTCTTTTATTTACATATTATTTGTTATATTATCTCTAAACTGCAAAGTTATAGGCATATCACATAGTATTATTGAAATTATGTCATATAGATATCATGATCATTAATTTAGCATTAGGACAATAGCATATAGAACATATATGTGTCACTTAGGCTAGATCCATGCCTTATTTTTTGAATATTTCACTAAGTGGCCTATGAGATTAATAATTCCTTTAGTGTGATGAGACAAAGAACTAGGGTACTTTCAAACAGTTTGTGTACTTAGTTTGTCCAAAATTTGACTTTGGCAGAACTCTTTAGTTTTAGGTAAATTGAGAATCTAAAAACTAAGGAAAGTGAGGAGTGGAAACCCAAAACACAAGTGGAGAAAATCTCCTACAGAATCTTGAAATAATTAAATCTATCTTGAACACTACTTAGGAATAACTTTAGAAGGGAAATGATGTACGAAATTATTGTTTGAGTTTTAGCCTAAAGGTCAGTCCAAGTATTTAATAATCATTTACAGCCAATTTTGAGTCTAAAGGTCAGTCCTAGTATCATGAACGTAAACCATATATAAACATTTATCATTTGATGGATATCTCAGTCGAACCTATTTTTGTGCACTCATGGTTGTAATAATGCTTATTTGGATGGCGTAAAGAAGGAAGGGATGTTTTCATTGAGATACATCTATTTTCTATTTTGTTTAATATATATATATATATATATATATATATATATATATATGCTTATAATAATTCAGTATTATCAATGAGAGTTGAGCTTCCTGCTTTTATATGAATATATATATGGGGTCCAATTGAAATGTATGGGGGAGCTATAAAAACAAGGTTGAGGGATTTAATAGAGAACAAAAACAAAGGAGTATACAGAGAGCATCAAGCATGAAAAGAAAATCAAACAAAGATGGTTGTTATTATTGCTATGAGTGGGTACATTTGAGTAATAATAAAAATCCTATCACACTTATACCTAGAGTCAGGCCATGTTACAACCTAAAAGAAAGAATACTGATCCGAATTAGAGTTTAACTTGAGTAGAAGATAGATAGAAGAGAGGTTTGAGAGGGCTTGTGTAATTAAGTATCAGAAGAGGACTTCTATGAATCGGATGGTAACTACAAATCACCTCATTAGTTTAGGATGACTAAGATACAAATGACGAGGGGGTAAAGTTGAGGAAGAATGGAGGGTGGACTGAAAATCTAGACAACCAGAATGGCCCTAGGGACATGTTGATGAACCACAAACTATAGGAATGAAAAATAGAAGTCACAATGATGGGTGAAATGAATTTAACTTTATATGGTATGGTGTTTAAGCTCTAGAGTTGAGTCATTGTTCGAGGATGAACAATAGCCTAAGTTTGGAGATATTTGTTAGTTGCATTACATGCTAACTATATTATATATTTTTTTATTTATATTTTGCATGGGTTTAATAGGAAATAAAATATATTTACTTATTAGGTACATAAGCATTTATAGGATCATTGCATGTTTAAAGAATTTCAATATGATTTCTATGCATTTCTATATGTGATTTAATGTCAAGGAAAGGTTCTTAGTGGTTATTAAAGAAGGAAGATGAGAAAGGATTCAAAATGCAAGATTTCAACTTATTACTATGTTAGAGCAACTTATTACCACGGTAATACAAGCATGAACACGAGTGAAAATAGGCAGAACGTTACCGTGAACAACTACCGAGGTATCCAAAACATGGGGCATTGCAAAAGAGCATTACCGCAATAGTGTAATATGGTAATTAGAGAAGAAAAATTGCTATAGGGTGATTATTGTGGTTCATTCTACAATTACACGGGCTTTTACCAAATTTCGTGATTTTTGTGAATTTTTTTATTATTTACACTACCAGTTCATTACCGCGGTAGTGCGATTAAGTTACAATTTTAGGGTTTTTATAATTCATGTTTTAGGTGTTTTTAAGTGCCACATATAAAAAGGAACACAGTAATAGGGTGAAGAGAGTTGGTTTTATTCATATTGATGGCCAAAGTAAGAAAAAGAGCAAAGATGAAGGAGAAGACGACAAAGAGATCAAGTTTGAGTATGATTTATACTTTGTTTAATTCTTTGTGCTATGAACTCTACAGGATGTTAGGCTAAGTTCTTTTAATTTTTAGGATGTAAATTAGATTGTAGGAACCTTTAATTCTAATTTTTGATTAATGTTTTTTACCTACTCTGAGGTTTGTTTTGTAGGAACCTTTAATTCTGAGGTTTGTTTTATATTTTGTAGGTTTAATGTTTTTTACCTACTGGCCACAAAAAAAAACGATCACAGATTGTCAAACTAACTCAAGAGAGAAGTTTAATAGGTGGATGATCAAAATATAGACCTAGAACAATCAATTAACCAGGAGGTTGTTGATTTTATAGGAGATTGCATAGAAATTAGGATTTTAATACATTAATTTATTGATTGTACACCTCAAGAGGAGGTATTAGGGAATGAGACTAATAGGTATTAAGACGCCTTGGGAGAGGGTTTTTACTGGCAAGTGTCATAACCTAAAAAATTAGGAATTTGATTAATTGAAATAAGAAATAAAGGAGATCACACGATAATTTACAATCCTAGAAAACTTAATTAATATATTTTTAAAACCAATATTCGTTGCTTTTGATTTAATTTAGTTACCAACATTCAAATCTAATTTTAAGCCTTAATAAAATTGATATTGAAATTAAGTAGGAATTTGAGATTATTATCCCATATACCGTTCCTTGAGGATGATACTTGCGATCCTGTACATTTACAATGATCACCAACAAATCTAAACAAAAGGCAAATATAAATAGAAATTCAAATTCAAAAGGAAATCTTCCCCAAACCAACATTCTTGATTTCAACCATTTTGAAAGTTTCTTAATATGCACAAAATTACACATATCTTCTCATCTTCCTCTATTATTCTTCATTCCAAAAACACCTAAAAAGAAACATCCATGAAATGAAGGATATCCCAAGCATTCCTTCCCCACACTAGCTCATTCACGAAAACAACACTAGGAGACCTCAAGAAATTAAAACTTCCTTTTTCAAGTCATTATCCTTAAAATAGACACACTTTCTTTCTCTCCAAGGGAACACCCAAGAGAAACCAACATTCTAAAATATTTTTCTTCCATCTTCATCTTAATGAACACCACTATAAGGAGGAGGAAAACCAGCCGCCATTGGCCCTTTCTTCTTACCAAAACCCACCATAACACCATCTCTTTCAACACCATCAATCTCTAAGAAAAAGAGCCAGCAAAGAGGCCACATTTGGGTCACCCTAACCATACTTTATTCCACTTATATTAGCGGTTGAGAAGTGTCCATTCATACCTAGTAATCAACCATTGAAAATGCTTTCCAATCTCACGCAAAACACAAGATTGTGCCATTCACTTTGTCGATTTAGTGTGTACAACAACACACATGGATCAACACTCTTTCTCCTTATTTGTCATACCTTGGAGATCAAATCCCACAAGAATACAAGAAGGATAATCAGCCAATGAAAAGAAAGCCAAAGTTGGAAATTGGTGTGTGAAGTATATTACACTAACCCTAAGTTCTCTATGCACATATACACATAGACACATGCAAAACCAGCCATAAGATATAGCTAAAAACATGAACAAGCATCAAAACACATGTTTAATGCATAGTTAGGTGGGAGTATGATACATTGAGACCATGGACATTGATGCTCAAAAAATTGATATTGAGAATGCAAATAAGATATGGCAATTTAGGTAAGATATGTGCATGTGTAAAGCTGAACATTTTTAGCCGTGGTTGCATCATTAGTCACCATAGAAAAAATGATAAAGAAGCTTATAAGCATGTATGTTTAAGGAGGAAACAATATCTCGTAGAAACACAAAAGTATGGCCAAGTGTGCATGTGCATGAGAAGGTAAAAACATAAAACAATGAGATCTAGAGGATGTTTTACACTCAAAGAATTATCAGCCAAAAACTAGCCATTGAGCCTTGTCTCTAGTAGCATAAAACTTACATTAAGTTGTTGGTTTTATATCTTAAATGACCAAGGAAAAACCAACTAAGATTCACAACAAAAGACACTTCAAAAAACAAAGTGTATTTCCATAAGATACACCCTACGAAACATGCTGGAAATTTACGTGCACATCATCAAGTCTTAGAAGTGTTTTGGTTACATTTAAGAGGCCAATGACTAAGCAAAGTGATTAATGCAAGACCATGAAGAAATCAGTCACAAAAGGTGGTGATTTCACCATGGATATCATGGAAAAAACCTTAGTTTCACAAATAAGAAAAACTAATCATGAATGGATAATTTCATGCATGAATAAATGTGGAAATTAGCTTAGGCTACAAGATTAGGAACTTATTATATTAGATTATGAATCAACCTTTTTTAACATTATATAAATATGATACCATAAGGGTTAGATGAGTTAAATATCAAGATCGAAATACAACAAGCTAGGATTAAAAAAAGAAGGGTGGACATGATTACTATCTTATAACTTCTATTACTTGAATTTGAATATTTAAGCATTAAAAAAATTTTGTTTTTCTTATTGACTGCTTTAAGAGCACGATAGAGTGATTTGGTTGATTTGGATTGAATGTAAGTACGAAATGACACGTTATACAATGAATAACGTGTGAAATGGTATATGTATGTTGAGATGACTTGGCATGCTTAGTACATTATATGTGGTAATGACATTATGTATTTAATTGACCTTGTGTTATGATAGAATGATTACATGTTTATATTAATTAGATCATGGCTTAATAAGATCATAAAGATGAGAACAACGTCTTGGGAAAATGTCCAGGGGTAGACATCATGGATGCCCCTAACCTATTGCTTTTAAAACTGGCTTATGCCTTTATTTAGGATGGATTGGTGCTCTAATAAGTGATCACTCCTTAGTTAATGTCTAAATTGGATGACCCACCTATGTAGGTGTCATCTTTAGAATGGTATCTCGAACTACAGGGGGACACTAAGCATAAAACCTCGCCTCTTGGTGGCCGGTCTTAGGGGGCACAATTATCGAAATGCCCTCGAATCAATACTAACAATAGGCATGATAAGATCACATGTGAAACATAATCATCGAGGCCACCTGAGAGATGAGACGTCACTTATCTCTTCCTCTTTTCCTGTGTCCCAACTCCATGAGACTTCCTTACCACAATAACTCACATAAATTTTAAATTCTCATAAAACACTTTGAAAACCTTTTTAATGAAATAAACCAGATAAATTTTGAAATACTTCAATATTAAAATCCAAGGTGTACAATGACCTTTAAATTCAATCAAATAAATAATTTAAAACTGAAAAGAGAATAACTAGGGCCAACATATCCAACTAAAATAAAACTACGAAACTAGAAAAGTAAATTATGAATAAAAACAACTAAGGTGATTCTCATGTGCCACCCAGCCTATGATCATTGATTTCCCAAAAAGTTAGAAAGGAATGGGTGAGCTCAATGAGCCTAATAGATCATTTCAAATATTTAAATCACTATTTCAATCAAGTAAAATACACATGTCAAACACTTTCATAGATTAGGTGATTTAAACAATTGGCTGTTCATCAGTTGACATTAAGACCAGAAGGAATCCTCCTCAGTGTTCCACGTCTGGGGAGTGAGATCAATCTAAACGCTCAAACCCATCTCATTTGTGAAGTGAGGTCAATCTAGACTCCCAATTCATTAATCAGGGAAGTGGGGTCAATCTAGACTCTCAGTTCCAACTCATAAATCAATCAAATAAATAACTTGCAAGTTGGGTCTGGGTTGGAACACTCACAATGATAACCCTTGGTACATTCACGTCGATACTTGGTTAAGATCTTTATTCATCTTTCTTCAATGGAAAATCATACTAATAGCATATTAAATCAGGAATATAATTCAAGAGAACTACATATAAGCATTATCTACATGGTAGTCATCATTCCATTACTATCTTAAGCACGTTAATAGATCATTCATATATTATTAGCCATGATATCGCATACATCATTGAAATCATGCAATCAACATTCATTAATCATATAAATCTAGCCATCAACTAAACATGCATATTCCATTCAAAGCATATTCCTAAGCTAACAAGCACACATGCATACTTTATTTAAATCAAGATAAAATAACTTAAAATTTAGAAATCAATTCCACCTTGATGCTTAATGCCTTAATGTCCTTGCATTGTTATCCCAACCTTCTTGGATCTTCAACCTTAAAGATTAAAACCAAATCATTACTTTTAGTGACCTAAAATATGCTCTAATGCTTTTAAACCACAATCTAGTGATTCTCCACTAAATGTAGTATTCAGTGTACAAACATTAAAGAAGAGCCAAAAGAATAAACTTGGCTTTGTGTACCGCGATAGAAGGAAGGAGTACCACAGTAACCAAAACGAGTAAATAAGAGACGAAAAGAGAAGGAAGACACAGTACCACAATAGTGAGAACATTACTATGGTAACCAAAATGAACCAAAGAAGGTAAGTACCAGTACCGCGGTATCCAATGTGGATAAAGAAGAGAACTATAGTACTGTTGTAACCAGAGTGAAAATTCAAAAAACAAATGAGGAAATGAGGGCAATTCTGCGATACTAGAGATCAGTATCACGGTAACTAACACAAAAAATGATCTTTCATATACGTTTCTCTCATCCCTTGTTTTCTTGTGTTTATGGCCTCCTAATACCTTAAACTATAGACCATGAATCACACATTGAGACTAGATAGAATCCTTATACCTTTTATCATCCAAAATCTCTCATATGCTCTAAAAGAATCATCTTGAATAATTCTATGGTTCTGTTTTTATGATGGAAGTAAACCAAAGCCTTAGAAGTTGTTATAGGAGAATCTAATCTCAAAAAGAAGAAGAATAGAACATGATCAATCATCTAGGGGTCAGTTTTACCTTGTAAGAAGTTTTGAAACACTTCCTATGGTCTAAAATCCCCACTGTTATGTAGTTTTTGGTGTTGTTCACCTCTTTCTACTAGGGTTGCTATGTAGGACGACTAGGGGAAGAAGGAAGGACAAGAAGTCGACTAGGAGAGGAAGGAAGAAGAAGAGAATCTTGTGTTTGCATGAGAGGAGAATTAGAAGATGCCTATTCTGGGTTTATGTAGGATAAGGAACCCTAATCCTATATATTCTTTCCTTTGTAGTTTGGATTGATTTAGAAATACTTTGTAGTGCTTCCTTTGTAGAATTCTTTCCTAATCCAACTTCTTTCTATTCTAATCTTTTCTTGGGCGCACGGTTTTAGTGTGTGACGATTTTGATCAAGCTCACATGTTTGGAAACTTTACATATTCGTTCTAGTGGATGTTTCACGTATTACCACAGTAGTGAGTAACAATATTGCGATAACTGGTGCACATTGTACATGTTGATGATTCATGCATTACCACTATACTATAGGGAAATATCACAATAATCAGAACAAAATACATATTTGAGCATTTCTACATACTGATATTAACTTTACATGCAAACACCAATGTTGTATCCCCTTGTACATTTAATTATATATGTTTTGCATCATTATTTCTATGGTTTATTTAATTAATTATTTCATTTCATGTTTAATCTATCTAATTATCATTTAAATTATTTATATAAATCTTGGGAGATTACATTGAGGGTAATCCTTTCATTTTTAACATTAACTTAAATAAACAAGTGTTTAAAATATCTAGGTTTGATGAGTGTTTGTAGGTTTGAACGTTTAAATTTGAATAATGATTGTGATGAAATAGGATGATCTATTGGGCTCTTTGAGTCCACCGTATTTACCATTTAGTTACAAGTTAGTAGTGATATTGGTGGGGCCAAAGGAAAGATTTGAATTTCTTCTTTATTAATTATCTAGTTAATGTCTTATTTGACTTTCATTTGTTTAAATATAATTTGAACATTTTGTAAATAATTCATGAACTTGAATGCAAGCCCTAGGGGTCTCAATACTTAGATTTCATATGTTTAGTTCTCTTATTAATTTGACTTATACTTGGTTTAATTCATTGGTCATGGTCATAACTTGATTATTATATGTATTTTATGCCTTAGAAGAAAAGACATGTATCTTGCTATGTAGAAAATACATTCATTGTATTTGAGGTTATTTTTATCATTGAGCTTCGTGTGTTTGTTTTAGGTAATTAGGGCAAGACAATTCTTTCTTGGTACTTTTGGCTTGGTTCAAGTTTGAAACCAAGTCAAGTGATTATGACTCACTTAGGGTTCTAGTTTTAGAAGTTCATCCTTGTCCTCTAAAAGGATATGTTTATCTCCAGCATGTGAAATTTAGGTTACTTTTAAACTTGTAAAAGGGCATGTATTATACCGATGAAGTGAATCTAAGGTTGAGGAGTCTTAGAAAAGATTTTGTGAGGTGTAGGCTAGAAAAAGGTTGTTTGAACCATAAAATCTTGTTGTCCTTGCATTTATCTTTTGTATTCTATTGTTATTCATCAAACATTTATTAAAAGGCCTCAACTAATTTAAGCAACTAAAACTATATTTTAACAATATTTAAAGTTGATTAAATTACACATTTGACCCCCTCGTAGGTAAATAATAAATAGTTAATCAAAGAAACATCAATCAGTACAACCTCCCAACAAAAGTTTCAAAGGAAGTTCAACTTGAACTAACAAATGAAGACTTGTCATTGTAGTATGCGTATGTGTTTATTTTTTTGTTTTTAGCATGACCATTTTATTCATGTTCCTCTGGACAAGAGAGAATAAATTCAATACCATAATCAACAAAAACCTTTGCAACCACCCTTACATTCTCCATCCAGTATAGACTCAACTAAAGATTTAAACACCAAGAACACCATAAGAGCATCACATTGGAATCTAAGAGAATTAGTGCAAGTATAACTAATGTAGTTGTCAAGAAAACAGATATAGTATTTGAATTCATCGTGTGAAAAAAAATGGAGGATGTCCTCGTATACATGCAATTACTCAAGAGGTTTAGTGTAAAGATTGCTAGATCTATCAAATAGTAGTTTATGTGACTTATCAAATTGACAACCATTACAAAAAACAATAGATTTATCTATAGGTTTTTGTCGAAGAACAAATAAAAAATACATGATACATCATCATAGAGAAAAATTGCCCTAGTCATTGATGCCAAAAATCACCAAAGCACAAAATATAATGACATTTTGCTAATGAAAATTCATAATTTAAAGAGAAAAAAGTTGTTGTGGATGATACAAACTAATTCAACTCATCCTTGAGACTTTCTCTAAGCAAGAATGTTTGTTTAGTTGTTATTTGCACACCACATATTTGAGTAGAATTCAAAAAAAAAACACCATTGTTAGATATTAATCTTGACATGCTAAGAAGGTTTTTATTATTATTATTATTATTATTATTATTATTATTATTATTATTATTATTATTATGGAATACATAACATTTGATTGAGGTTTCTCAATTGACATGATGTGTCCATGATCCAACCTTCATCATTAACATTTGGAGGGAATGCAATACATGTGCCAAGCTAATATGTTGAAGTAGAAAACTCAACTCATTTGATGTTCGAATGATGATCTTGTTTACACTAATGTTTGGTGTACATATGGCAAGCTTACATCAACGATTCATAATTATCTAACAGTCTCACACAAACTGATTCTAAACAATTCTCATATTTCTAATTAAAATTTTTTAATTAAGAAAATCGACTTGTTCTTTAGATTTGAAGAATACAACTCTTTCCCTTGCATTAGAAAATATAATTTTAAAATATCTCATGTTAGTACTTTAATACAATGCATCGACAATATTGGCCAACATATAGAATTATGTTATAGGCAAAAGAAAAAAAAATTATTAGGATAGTTTTGATTCAAAAGTAAAGAAAAATAGATGTTGTTTAAAAATATTAAGAAGTTATTTTCTTGAATTATTTTATTGTTTTATAACAATTGAACTTCTCTATTTTTTTCTTTTCTATTTTTCTATAGATGACCTATATAAAATCTTTAACCAATCAAACAACGGTTTTTTTTTTTTTGCTTCACAAATTTAAAAAGCATTTTGCGAATGTTATACCAAACATAGTTTTCATAAATATAGATTAATTACAACGAAACCATATTTTATTTTTTAAAAATTATTTTTATATTACAAATAGTGATAAAACTCTTCACTTCCTAAATGACTGTTTGGCATGCATGACATCATGGGATTAGAAATATTTTTTTTCTCTTTATCCCATGTATTAAGAAATACTTGTATACAGTGAGTGTTATCCTTGCTGACATATTAATCATTATAGTTGACAATTACGTAAAAACTCCTATTTAGTAGGTTTTAACTATTTTTTAAAGATGTTTTTGGATGGAATAAACTTTTTAATAAAATACTATTATCCAAATACAAGATTGTTCATATCAAATCATTAAGAATGAATAAATAATTTAAATAGAAGTGTATTTTAATTTTTAACATGTTATTCTTCGAAGTCTTGTGGTTGATCTTTCGTATCAACATATTTTTAATAGAACCCTTCAATTCTCTTTATGCTCTATTTCTTTTATGATGAGAAAATAAAATAAAATCTTGATTATAATATTGAAATGTGTGATCTAGGAACCATAACTAATATATATAAACTATTGTTTATGTCTTTGGATATTTAAAAACTCATAACCTATCAAATATGTTAATAATTAAAATTATCCAAAATGTAAATTATATTGAAATGTGTGATCTAGGAATCATAACTAATATATATATAAACTATTGTTTATGTCTTTAGATATTTAAAAACTCATAACCTATCAAATATGTTAATAATTAAAATTATCCAAAATGTAAATTATTTTGAAGTACATTTAGCTGAATTAACAATCTACAAATATATAATTATACGTAGAAGCCTACCGTTGGATTGATGATCCAACATTGAGTTCTTTGTTGCTATGAGAACAACACACTAAGCATATTGGTGTGTATGGCTTTAATATACAGATGTGTGTATTGGTATAAAAAAGGATGAGATGTTGCAAAGTTAGCTAGTACTTAGTTATTGTAATTTGCTAAGGATGAGACTTGTAATGTTTCGATTGATGGGTGTTACAAACACACACTATAAATACTCAAATTACACTGATCAACATTATCTTCTTGATTGAGTTGATTAGAGAGGTTTTCTCACTTGGTATTAGAGTCGTTTAGCAAAAGCTCATAGCAACATCTTTCTTGTCATCACTTCAAGGCACATCTCAATTGATCCATAGAAAATCAGTTTTTGATGCCAATTTGCCCAATGTCCTTTAAACTAGACAGGGAAAATTTCCTGTAATGAAAATCTATGGTTCTACCAATCATCATTGATCATAAACTTGAAGGATTTATTCAAGAACCAAGTTTTTCCACCTGTGATGATTGGTGCAAGAAATCAAAAAACATAAATAAATCTTACATATGAAGAATGGGTGAGCCAAGATTAGCTTCTTCTTAGCTAGATTCTAAATTCTCTTACGGAATCCATTATAGCTCAGATCATAGGAATCAAGAGTTCTTATGACATCTAGATAGTCTAGCATTCAAACCACAAGAAAAGAATCCATGTCAATGCTTTAATATCTAAATAAGATGAAGGAATTATCAAATGGTCTAGCAATTGTAAGACAACCATTTCTTATAACAAATTTGATATCTTATACTCTTACAAGATTAGGAACAAAGTATCCACCTATTACAACATTGTTGCAACCAAAAAAGAGGATGTCTTAGATTGAATTCATTCCACTTTGTTGAGTTATGATCCAAAATTAGAGGATTGGAATCATTTCAATCAACTCCCTATTAACTTTGCATCTACGAATCTAATTTTCAACAAATCAAGTGGCTATGAATGATCTCCTAGTAACAAGAATCAAAGGTTAAGCAATAGAGGAAATGAAGATTCAAGAAGAGGAGGTCAAGGACATGGTAGTCAAAGTGGAAGATCCAACAACAAGCCTACCTATCAAATATGTGGCAAATATGGATACACAACAACCGTTGGCTAATACATAACTGATATGAGCTACATGGGACAAGGACAATCCAATGTTGTATCATCTTCGCAACCTGGAGCAATGGTTTCTATGCTAAATATAGTTGGTGATCAAGTATTGATTCTTGATCCTAGTGCTAATCATCATGTAACTAATGATCAATTCACCTTACAATCAGTTTATGAATATGAAGGTAAATTAACTCTAATAGTTGGATGTGGTTCAAAACTAAATATATCTCATATTGGTTCTTTATTAGTTCCATCTAAATGGTAGTCAGTTTGTGTGCATTAAGTTTTACACGTTCCTAACATAAAGAAAAAGCTTATTGGTGTTTTCACATCTAACAATAATCAGTTTGTGGAATTTCATTATGAATACTGGTTGATGAAGAATCTTCAAACCTGTTGAGTGTTTGTTAAAGGAACTTCCCAAGATGGTTTGTATCAGTGCCCTAGCTTTTCTTCAAGATATGATTCTTCTTCAAAAACCTCTATAAGTGTTGTTATAATTTCAAATAATGACATTTCAACTTTGGCATTAAAGATTAGGACATCCATTTGGAAAAGTCGCGCAAATGATCCTTACCATGTGCCAAGAGAGTGTGAACTCCTTTTCTAATGACGTTTATGATTTTTGTTGGCTAGGTAAGTCTCATAGGTTGCCACATAATAGATCGATCTCTAGAGCAAAACAACTAT
Source organism: Tinospora cordifolia (assembly GCA_030144865.1). Taxonomy (NCBI): domain Eukaryota; kingdom Viridiplantae; phylum Streptophyta; class Magnoliopsida; order Ranunculales; family Menispermaceae; genus Tinospora; species Tinospora cordifolia. The sequence continues at coordinate 39,360 of JAJIYU010000119.1, read as the reverse complement.
TTGATTTGGTGCATACAGATGTTTGAGGACTAACACTTATAGCATCCAATGGTGGTTTCAGGTATTATTTACATTTTGTGGATGACAATAAAAGATTTACATGGATTTATACTTTGGAACAAAAATTTTTGTAGTTTATGTTTTTGTTATTTAAAGTTATGATTAAAAACCAATTTCTGTAAGAATTAAGTGTCTTTGATTAGACCAGGGATGTGACTTTTGAAGTTTTACAAATGTCTTCAATGAAAGTAGAATTCTATTCCAGCATTCTTGTCCTCATGATCATGCTCATAATAAAAGAGTTGAGAGAAAACACAAACATGTAGTGGAAACTGGTCTTACATTGCATGCTCAAGTTGGAAAGCCACTAGCATTCTGGTGGGATATTGTTCAGACAGTAGTACATGTGATAAACAAAATGCCATATTTGGTATTAAATGGGTCCTCTCCTCATTTGTTGTTGTTTAGGTGTTTACTAGATTTTAAATGATTGAAATGTTTTTGATGGTTGTGTTATCCTTGTCCGAGGCCTTATCAAAAATGAAAGTTTAAGTTTCACTTCAAAAAACGTTTCTTGGTTTGGTCAATTCATAAAGCTTATGTAAGCCTTAGCTCTTCAGGAAGATGAAATGTTTTACGAAATGTTATGTTCCATGAGACAGGCTATCCTTTTAAGAATCTTCATCTTCTACAATACCTAAATTATTCTCTTCACCATTCTCTATAACATTTCTTCCTCTTCCAATAATTTGCAACTCTCTCAATTTCCATCAACTAACTTACATTTACCTACACATAGTAATTCAAATTCCTCTTCAATTTCCAATGGTTAGCAACACCTAATAATGTTCAACTGTCTCCTCCTATGGAGTATCAACTACCATCACGCCATATTATTACAAGAGCTAAGAACGGGATATTCAAACCTAAAGTTATGGCATCATCATCTTGAATTAGGAACAAGATATACAAACCTATATTTATGGTGTCATCATCTTCAATTAAATCAAATTATGATTTTGTTGAACTAATCAGTTTAAAGGAAGCTTCTAAATGTGTTGAATGGAAAAAAGCTATGAATGATGAATATGATGCCTTGATGAAGAATAAAACTTGGTTTTTGGTTCCCAAGTCTAATAAATAGAATTTGATTTTCAAAATCAAACAAAATAATGATGGCTCTATCCATAGATACAAGGCTAGATTGGTGCTTGTTAGTGGCATAGCATACTAACTATATCTCATGCATTTTGCAAGTGTTTTGTATGGTTTGAGTACGAATTAAGACATATTTGCATTTGAGCATTAATAGACACATTTGCATATCATTTGCATAATTAGAAGAGTTTCAATGTGATTTTGCACGTTTATATTTGTGAGTTAATGCTGAAGAAAGGTCCTTAAGCGTTTATGCAGGTCTAGGACGAGTAATTACAGGTATATTGAGCATTGATGATGAGAAATGACCCAAAATTGTGCAATTCAACTTATTACCACAGTAGGAGAACTCATTACTGCGGTAACCAGTGCAGAAAATGAAGAACAAGCCCAGAAAAAAACTGTTATAGTACATTACTGTGGTAACAAATAGAGATAATGTGAAACAGGAATTTGTTACCGAGGTAATTGACCGCAGTAACCAGAGGACTGAAAATTTCGATATATGCATTATCGCAGTGACTGATTGAGACAACCAGAGGACCGAAATTTGGGGTAAGTTCATTACAGCGGTAATGAGTGACAATCATTGAAGAATAGTAATATTACCGAGATAATCGACTGTGGTAATGCAGAATTAGACAGGATGTGATATGTCCCCTAATTTGTGGATCTGTGTCGCGCTCGAATTATCGTGACCAACTACTGCGGTAATGTGACTGAAAAAGTGATTTGGGCAGGTTTGAGCCACAACTATAAAAGGAGAAGAATTCTAAACATTCGATATTAATCACCTAAGGATTCAACATCCATTGTACAAGCATTTCAGTATTCATTGAAGATATTTTTGAAGACCAAGGAGGTTTAGCTAAACGGCTGGAGCAAGGAGCAAGGGAAGATATTCAAGTCTCTCAAGTAAAATTTTTATTACTTATATTCCTTGTATCTATATTGTTTACATTATGTCAAGCTAAACTCTCCATTCTAGGATGTAATTTCAAGTGTGTAAAACCTTGATTTTGAACTTAAATTATTGAGTGACAAACAAGAGCATTCCATTCAAGCTCTTAAGTAATTTATGTTGATGTTCCATTTTATTTCTTGTGATCTTAATGCTTTCTATTTAATGACCATACATAGGAGGATATTTAGCCTATTTTACTAACTCGGGAGAGAGGTTTAACAGTTGGATAATCACGTTATAATCCAAGATGGACCAATAGACTGAAAGGTAGCTGGTTTTGTAGGAGATTGCATGTGAAAAATAGAACGTTACTGCATTAGTTATTTTTTGGTGCGCCTCAGGAGAGGGTATTTGGAACTTGACTAATGGGTGTTAAGATAACTCGAGAGGGAGTTTTAATGGCAAGTGTTATAACCTACAAAACACAAATAGTTAAGACTAGAATTAAAGGGGGATCATATGAGACTTTACTATCCTAAAAGCTTAATCAATATAGTTTTCAAACCAGTTTTCTATTGTTTCTAATTTCATTTCTATTTAACAATCACCTTTAATCTGTAGACTTGATAAAATTGATACTAATAGTAGATTGTGGCTTTGAGATTATTTTTTCTAATCTATTCCTAGAGGACGACATCTGGTTCTCAACTGGTTATTACTACTTGCGACATTATGTACTTGTAGCGTCAACCAACAAGTTTCTGGGGTCGTTGCTTGAGAATGACGAGAAGTAATCTTAGAACTAGTTGACCTTGGTTAAATTTTAATCAAGGCATATTTTATTTTATTTTTCTTTTCTCTCTTAGAACTAGTTGACCTTGCAGCGTCAACCAACAGTGGCAAAGAGATTTCACCAGACTCATGCTTGGTGAAACTTTCAATCCTATAATAAAGCTCGCAACTGTAAGAACCTTGCTAGCTATTTTGCTTAGAACAATTGGCCCATTCATTAGTTAGATGTCAAAAAATGCATTCCTATAATGGTGTTCTAAACGAAAAAGTCTATATGGCACAACTTGTAGGCTTTAAACATCCTCAATTTTCAATTTGTGTTTTTCTTCTCCATGAAGCTTTGTATGGTCTTAAATAGGTTCAACACGCTTGGTATGAAAGGCTAAAGAATTCTATTCCTAAGTAAGAATTCATGAATTCAAAAGATGATTTGTCCCTATTTTTTAAACATGATGGAATTGATTATGCATTCATCTTTGTATATGTTGCTAACATTCTTGTCACTAGTACAAGTCCATCAAAATTTTTATCGACCATGCAATAGTTGCAAGGAGAATTTGCTCTAAAATATCTTAGCCTGTTGCATTATTTTTGGGTGTTGAATTAGATAAGGATTCTCCTAGGGTGTATCTAACTTAGTCAAGGTACATTAGGACCTTCTTGCTCAAATTGGCTTATATACACGTAAACATGTTGCAACACTTGTTGCTTTGGGAATGAAGTTAGCTTCAAATGATGGTGAACCTTTCCTTGATCTTGCTTTATACAGGAATACAGTTGGTTCTCTTCAATATTTGTTATTTACCTATCCTGACATATCGTTCACTACTAATAGGCTTAGTCAATTTATGCAATTATCACATTCTAGTCACTGATAGTGAAACATGTTCTAAGATATCTCAATGGAACTACTTATCATGGTTTGCATTTTTTCAAGACTGAGTCCTTTAATCTTCATGGTTTGAGTGATGTAGACTAGGTCTATTCAATTGATGACAAAAAATCTATACGTGTGCACTATGTGTTTGTAGGTGATTTTTAAATTTCATGGCAATCAAAAAAGCAAAAGTGGTTGTTCGATCAAGTGTTAAATCTGAGTACAGGGCATTAGCTCATGTTGTTGTTGAAGTTTGTTGGTTAAAATCTCTCTTAGGGGAGTTGCAAGTTCATCTTCACACTATTCCTCTACTATAATGTGACAATACAAGTGCTCAGGTCAGGTCCAACAATCATGTCTTTCATGTCAGAATAATACACATTGATCTTAACCTTCCTTTTGTGCATGACATAATAATGGCTCTACGGACTAAAAGTTTGACATGTTCCTTTGCTGACCAACTCTGGGGGCAATGTCAAGGTCCAAGTTTGCTTCTCTTAGAGACGATCTTCATGTGTGCACTCTACCAATTCGATTGAGAGGAGATGTGAGAATAACACATTGAGCATTCTAGTGTACATGGCGTTGATGTACAAAGGATGAGATGTAAGAGAGTTAGCTAGCAGTTAATTACAGTAATTAGCTAGGGATGAACGAGTAAAAGTAAATGACACTTGTAATGTTTTGATTGATTGATGTAACAAACTCATGCTATAAATACTTACTAATCAATCTCATCTTCTTGATTGAGCTGATCAGAAAGGTTTTTTCACTGTTGCATATTTTCATATTCTTTATTTCTTAGTTTAAAAATTTTATGTAATTTTAGGTTAAATAAAAAAGCTAATTAATATTTACTTTTGATTCCAAATTCACTCTGAAATTTTGGTAGAAAGCTTCAGTATTATCCAACTACCGCCGGTTCTTTAATTTCTCTACTCACCCCGACGCAAATTAACAAACTTAAACCAAGCTCCCTCAATTTGTTTGTCTTGAGAGGACTTTCTGAGCTCATTCATTTCCCGTCGTCGAACATCGGAGCAACAACGACAATGGCAAGAGGTTCGTCTCAGTCGCAGTCCTCAACTTCCTCTTCGTCTCGTCCGGGGACGGTAGGGATGGCGCCGCGAGGATCGGCTGCCGCCGCAGCCGGGATGCGTCGGAGGAGGGTTGCCGCCGGTGGATCTGGTGGATTCGGCGGAGGTGCGAGCGGAAGCAACATGTTAAGGTTCTACACCGACGATGCGCCGGGCCTGAAAATCACTCCGACGGTCGTTCTCGTCATGAGCGTTTGCTTCATCGGCTTCGTCACCGCTCTTCATGTGTTCGGTAAGCTCTATCGATACAAAACAGGTGGTGCTTGATTATGTAAGAGTTCTTAGACTTTGTACTCTAAAAGTCCCTTGGATTTCTCGCGCGAGCTCTGCCTGGCTCTAATTAGGTTTTCTTTCCTTTTTTTTTAAGTTATTTTCCTTGTATGAGTATTTAATACAACACTGAAGTTTTTTATTTCTTTGTTTATCTGTGATCTTTGCAGCTTTAATTGCATACCATGTTTTAATTAGGGAGGTCTGTAGTTGCGTCGTACTTGTGTTGATTACTCTGTCTTCGAATCGAATAAATAGATGCAGATTTTGTTTTCCTCAGATGACGCTTTTCTCTCTTTTGAGGTATAGGTCTCTTGAACTATCGAGAAGATTGTTCCATGTGACTGTTTGGTAGATTGAGTTCCCCCGTGTTAAATGCAAGATGTCATTCCATGAGAAACATCGGAAATTAGAGTTTTTATGCTGTAAATGTTGTTGGCCATCACATTTCCTATTAAAATCTTAATCAATGTGTTATATTTGTTGATTGTCCATTTGAGTCATTGAATTCTGTTATTTTCCATTTCTTTTTGGAACATGAAAAATCACTTTTTTCTTGGAAAGGGGGAGAAATGCTTAAGAAACAACAATTAGAATAAGACGAGGGGAATAACCCAGGTGCTAGAAATATATACTGGCTGGTGATATATAGAGAATACAGTCTTACTTCTCTTCAACCCCAATGTGCTGGTAAAGCAGTCACCTCAAGAAGTAAGGTTAGCCAGGTTCAATGCTCATTCCTATAGAACTAAAGCTACTTGCCATTGAGTCTCTAGGGGTGTGGGTAGGAAGGTCCATGCATTGCTCCGAAGGATTAGTTGGGTGAGGTTCACTGTTTCACATTACTCTTGGATATTTATTTGTTTCTAATAATTCCCTTGTCATGTTTACGCTCTAAACAGCTCCTTGACCTCCTTCATTTGCCATTTTTTAATCTCAAGTTCTTAATGAGGTACTAATAAATGTTTCTTTAGTTTCATGGAGTATTTTGTTGAGTTATGAGATCCAAGGACCATAAATCTATGCGTTATTTTTTCTTGAAAATGGAAAATCAAATTTGAGATAAACACATAAGTACATATATATATATATATATATATATTTATATTCTAATTTGACTCCTAAATTAACACAAATCAAGAGTCTTGAACATACTCAAACTCTAACCAAAATCCTATTATAAGACATAAATATAAGTTAGATTACTATCCAAATAAAAATAAAATAAAATAATAAAATTCCAAATAGACTCTCAATATTCACCTATAAGCTCTCCGTTGTCACCTATATATTGCATCATGTAGTTTAGCTATGATTTGTATATCTATGGGTAAAATTTATTTATTTTGTTTACTTAAGAAATAAATTAGAAAGTAATATTTGAACCTCCACATTAAACTTGAATATTCTATGTGTGCCCATTGGGTATCATTACAGCCAATAGGCTCGTCAATATTTTTTATTTTTATTTTTGGTTCACAATTTAAAATATCTTGTTCTTCCACCTAACTCTTGTGTATGATCGAGTGACATATGTAGATCCATTGAGCTAATTCTATTGCAAGTTGCAAATGAAAAATAGAAAATAAAATAAGTAAGATAGTATTTTTGGATTCTTGTTATTTAGTTGCCATTCGCTTGGCATATATGGCTAGAAAGAAACCGTTATATATATATATATATATATTTTAAATAACCAGAAGGTGATGCTTAACATTCTTTGGGATAACATTAGGATGATGGTGAGTTCTTAGGTCTTTGCATCAAATATTGTACATGGCCCCACATTATCAAATTGGATTTTGGGTTGGGAATGCTACATGCGTGATTTGTAATTTTTTTAATAGGGATTTAGGAAGTGTTGTTCAATCGCTTTCATTTTCTAATATCCTGACAAGGTTCATATAATTAGTTACTATAGAGCCTGATTAGTATGAAGGATTAAACTAGACAGGAGTAGTTCTACTCCAACCTCAATGTTTGGTGGTAAATAGCATAGAACTATATTTGAGATGGGCCCACAATTTTGTCTCATTTTCGTAGATTAGATAAACCTGACCAATTGGTTGAGTTTATGTTATTCAATGGGTTTTTTCTCTTTTATTTATTGTTATTTTCTTTTCCTGCTGCTATTTATTTATTTAGTTTTTTTTTTTTCTGAACCTAAGTACCTCTAAATATGTTATTATACTCTAATTTATGGTTCTATCTTTTACAATCCAATTTTATCCTGTTCTATCACTTAAAAATAACCCTATCCTATTTTGTTTCTTCTCAAAAAAAAAAAGTAATTTATCTTTTTCAGGAAACTAGTTCTTTATTCTAGTAGAATTCTTATTGTTTTATAGCAATAGGAGGCAAGGAATTGTGCTTACCTTCCTTAGTTTACAACATAGGTAAGGGGCATTGTGCTTCGCTTATGGTGTTTCAAATAGTAGGTAAGAGATGCTACATTAGTGCTTGGATGTAATAATAAATGAGCTAGAGTCTGTGCACCATCGATGAGTGTAGGTAAGGAAGCTTGTACAACAGGAAAATAATAGGCTTAGGGTCGCAACTTGGAACATAGCATGAATATTCTAGAAATTATTATAATTAAAAGAAGAGTGAATATAATATGCTAACAAAACACAAGATGGTTTGGTGAAAAATCTATAGAAATAGAGAGGGCAATTTATATATGTTATACTGGGAAAAATAAGAACCCCAATGGAGGAGGACTAATTGTAGACAAAAACTTTGAAATAGTATGCATCTTACATTAGTGAATAGTATTGTTCTGAATTGACCAAGCAGTGGCAAGTAAAAAAGTTTATTCAAAGTGTGGAAGAAATATTATTTTTTTGAGAATGATAAGGCTTGATGTAAGTCTAAATAAAGAAGGTTGGAAGCTAAAGTTTCATTTTCCTAGTTGGGAACCAGTAATAAATTCTGAAGACTTTAAAAAGTTCAGTTGGTTTGAGTTCATTGATTAAGGTTTTAGTAGTTCTACACCAATCCTAATGCACTTACCTTAGTGATTGAAACTGTTGGGTAGGAGCTTCACTAGCATCAAGTCCCCTATTTGATAGTCGATAGGTTGCCTTTTCTTGACCACTAATTTATTTATAGTAACTAGTTTTGAACCTTTTTCTGTTTCTTTTTTTTGTCTTTCTTTCTTTTTTTTTTTTTTTTGAAACAGAAACATATATATATATATATATATATATTAATAATAATATAAATACAAGGAGCCGGATGAGATATCCGGGCTTTTACATTCCAATACAACTTTCAAAAGACTGTAGGATACTACTTCCTTTTCCTATCCATTCTCCAAAGGAGTACCCTAAACCTAGCTTAGTACAATAAATCCAAGTAGCAAAAAGATTTTTGGACCGCTCCCAAACCATCCTGTCTGCCTTGACCTTGTTGGAGAAGATTCTTTGATTCCTTTCCTCCCAAACAACATACCAAATGCCGCTAAAACTATCTTTCTGTAAGGCTTGAGAGTTGACAGAATATTATTATCTGAAAACTAAAACAGATTTTCCCCAGATGGGGAGACAAAACTAGTGTTAATTTTATTCCATTCCCTCCACAGATATTTCACTAAATCACATTCAACAAGCAGGTTGACAGTCAATTCCTCGCTCCTCCTGCACATAGAACAAATAGACGGATTAAGAGTATGATTTGGGAATCTTTTCTGAATATTTTCTGCTGTCTGCAGCTTGTTTAGGCTGACAATCCACATGAGAATCCTTGCTTGTAGGGGAATTTCATGCTCCAAATAAACTCTATTGGGATATTAGTATGATCTTCTGCCTGTCCAGCTATGCCCTCCATAAAAGATCGTACTGAAAATTTCCTGCTACTGTCTTTGATCCAATTCGGCCTATCCTCCTCATCCATATTGCTAAAATGGAAATTCTGAAGAATGTTTAGCAAGCCTCCTAGTTCTTCCACGTGGTCCTCACCTATATTACTGTTTATATATGGAAGTTTTACCCCCATTGAGTCCTTCCATCCACACTATTGCTATTGCAAAAATCAGAAACTACTCCTTCCTTGTTCTGAGATAATCTATAGATATTAGGAAAACTATCTTTTAGCTTGGTATGCCCACACCATTTATACTCCCAGAATTTTACCGTCTCTCCTTTCCCAATCTTCCACATAATGTGAGGTTCAAAGTGTTCATATAATCTGGATATATCTTTTCATGGGGCCCTGTGACTCACTTTTCTGCTAACCCCCGCTTTTCTCCTGTAGCCTTCTGATCCATGTATGCTTCGAATTATCCTAGCCCACATAGTATTCGGGTTTTCCAGCATCCTCTAAATCCACTTTTCCCTCAATGCCATATTACGTCTTACTAAGTCTCCTACTCCTAAACCCCCCTCTTTTATTTGTTTATTTATTTGCTTCCAACTAACCAAGTTCTTGCCTTTATCAGAATCTTCATGTCTCCACAGAAAATTCCGCATCCTTCTTTCTATATTCTGTGCAACAGATTTCGGAATTCTAAAAACAGACAAGAAATAAGTCGGAAGGGCCTCCAACACAGCTCGGATAAGAAGTAGTCGCCCTCCCCTAGATAAATAGCTCTTCTTCCAACTAGCTATACGCTTCTAAACTATCTGTAACATTGCGTCCTAGAATACTAATTTATTTGGATTTCCTCCTAGAGGAAAGCCCAAATAGGTTGTAGGCCAGCTTCCAGGTATTACTCCTAAAGACTTAGTTGTATTATCCACCTTAGTAGCTTGGACATTCATCCCCAACAATTGGCTTTTATTGCCATTTATCTTCATTCCTGTTAAAAAATAGAATGTCTCAAGGATCTGTTTTACCGCTAGAGCCTCCTCCTCCTTGTCCTTCATGAAAATAAGGCAATAATCGGCGAATAGGAGGTGCGTTAATCTTACCTTCTCCTTTTTGATCTCTATACCTCCTAACTTGCCAGTTTGAACTGATTTCTGAATTATCTTTGTTAAAGTATCTGCCGCTATTGTGAATAAGGGGGACAATGGGTCGCCTTGTCTAAGGCCTCTATACCCATCAAACTTTCCATGCGGTTTCCCATTTATGAAAACTGAAAAGTTTACTATTTTTAAGCAAGCTTGAGTCCAACTTCTCCACTGATTGCCAAAACCTTTCTTTTGGAGGACAAAATCTAAGAAAGTCCATCTTAGTGAATCGTAAGCCTTGGCTAGATCAACTTTAAGAACATAGCCTTGTTTGCCACTAACTCTATGCTCCTCCACCGCTTCATTAGCAATTAAGATTGCGTCTGTAATTTGTCTTGAAGCCACAAAAGCCATCTGATTTTTGCTAACTGTTTTAGGAAGGACAGTTCGCAGCCTATTCGCCAAGGTTTTAGTAATTATTTTGTAGAGGCTTGTGGTAAGACTTATGGGCCGGAAATCTCCAATTTTTGTTGGATTCAATTTTTTAGGAATGAGACACATATAGGTTTCATTCACCTTCCTGTTTATAATGGCATCGCAGTGGAATTCTTTCATACAGGCTATAATGTCTGTTTTAACTATGCTCCAATTCCTTTGGAAGAAAGCTATCGAGTACCCGTCCGGGCTCAGAGCTTTCCCCCAATCACAGCTGAAAACTGCTTCTCGAATCTCCTCTTGCTCAAACTCCCTTTTCAGCCATTCACTATCCTCCTTCTGAATCTGTTGCCATTCCAGACCTTCCACAACCCATTTTGTCGCACTAGGTTCCTTTACCAAATCAAAAATAGTTTAGAATTATATTGTGGACTTCTTGTTCTTCTTCCACTAACTGCCCATTAGTATCCTCGAGTTTTGAGATTGTAGCCCTAACCCTTTTGATTGAAAGTATTCTATGAAAAATATCTTGAATTTACATCCCCTTCCTTGGCCCATGTTATCTTTGCCTGTTGCCCGTACAGTTGTTTCCGTCTGCACTCAATGGTCTGAATTTTATCAATTAACTTTCTTCTTTCCTCCAGAAGATCCTGAGAATCCTCTTTTTCCAGTCTCCTGTCCACCCCTTCCAACTGTCCCCTCAAATCTGCTTGTCTAGTTCGATCCTCATTCGTTTGCCCCTTTGCCCAATCCTTCAACTTTCTTTTCAGGTTACTAAGTTTCTGCATTATTTTATATCCCACCCATCCTTTGCCATTATCAGAATCCCATTCTTCTTTTATCATTTGCAAAATTTTTGGCTATTTTAGCCATTCATTGTTGAATCAGAATGAAGCAGGCCCCCATTTTCCTTTTTCAGTATCCAGAAGTATTGGCCAATGATCGGATGTTAGTCTTTGAAGGCCCCAAACTTTCTGCTGGGGGTATCTTTCACACCATTCCCCCTTACACAGGAACCTATCGAGTTTGGACATGACTGGATTAGTTCTTCCATTACTCCAAGCATAAGAAAGGTTTTTCAGATCTGGTTCAAACAAATTTATCTCCTGAATCCAAGATTCAAACATCGTCATTGAGTCTTTCACTTGCTGATTGTTTCTTTCTTTCTTTTTTTTTTTTTTTTTTTTTGACTAAAGGGTTTTTAAACTCTTCTTTTATTTGTTTATTTATTTTTAACTATAATTGGTGCACCATGGTTTTAGTCATTTATTTTGGTTGCATTAGTGTTTTAGTAATTTTATTTTTCGAAAAAGTGAAAGAAAAAGAAAAATGTACTTTCGAGTTTGGTTCTTATATTTGTGCTAGCATGTTTTGTCAAAGTTGATGGTTTGGCTAGGACAAGACACAATGACACATGTCAAAGTGAAGCATGTGGGCGTGCTCAAAGGTCATGGATGTCAAAGTGAAGCTTGTGAGCATGCTCAATGGTCATGGTTGGTTTCTCAAGATGATAGTAATCATTGATTTGACAAGAATCATGTGATGATGATAGTAATGGATTTCAATCCAAGGTGAAAAGTGCTAGAAACTTATGGACTAAAGTAATACTCTAATAACAGATATAGGCAAGTTTATTATATGGAATGATAAATTGATCTCTTCCTTATTAGTGTTGTGGCGTCTTGGAATTGGAGTAAGTTCTCCCTCCTAAGCCCCAAGGTGGTTAAGCGAGGATAGTATCAATTTTAGTTGAGATCCAATCATCCAAGCTTAGCTAACGATTTTTTAGCTTTGATTCCATGCTCTCGATGATACAGGAGCTTGGAAGACAAATTATTGTTTAAAAAAAAAAACCTATGTGTATTAATAAAGCCTCAACAAGGTTGTCAAAACCATCTAGAAGAGACTTGATCGGTGGAGAAATAGCTTTCTCTCTAAGGAAGGTAGATTTAACCCTCATTGAAAGTGTGCTTGATGCCATTCCGACTTACTTCCTTTTGTATTCAAAGTCCCATTGCTGGTTGCATGGAAGATAGAGAGGATGATGCAGAGTTTTCTTTAGAAGGGGGAGGATGAAGGGGGAGGGAGTTGTTGGTGAAGTGTGGTGTGAAGTGTGGTGTGGTGACTAGGTGGGGTGAGCCAAGGATGTTAGAAATCAAGAACTTGGTTCTCATAAATAGTGCTTTAATAGTGAAGTTTTTTTGGAGATTTAGTAGAGAAATGGGCGTAGGTGGTGGTAAGCAGACATGATACCACCATAATTCTAGAGATGCTAGTGTGTCCACTAGTGCTACTTTTCATAGCTCCTAGAGATTTGTCCATTCTATCCAACCTAGCTTGTGATTTGTTGTTAGACTTAAAATTGGTTAGAAATCCTTATTCAAGTTCTAGGAAGATACTCGGTATGATATCCAATTTCTCACAACTTTTCCCCATGGTATAAAAATTAGACGAATTTCGTCGAAATTAGCCGAATTAATTAAATAATTTGGACAATTGAAACGAATTTTACTTGTAATTATAAAATTACAAAATTTCGTCAAAATCTTCGAAAAAATCGGCGAATTTGCTTAAAATGAAAGTTTTGAAGATTTTTGTGAAAAAAATGTATAAAAATCATAAAAAAGAGCATTTTTTATGAAAAAATTTACGTAATGCACAAAGATTCTTCTGTATAATTATAAAGATTATACAAAAAATAATTCTCTATAAATGAAGAAGATTAAGGCGAGATGTAAAATTGACGAGTGGTTATCCAAGAGAAAGAAGCATGAGCTGTAGCTTGAAGAAGAGATGAAAGAGAGAAGAGAGAGAAGTGAAAAATAAGCTAGAAGCATAACAGAAGAACGATAATTGAAAATCATGGTTTATATTAGAGTTTATGATAAATTTCTTTTTGTTTTTTTGTTTTTTAATAGTTTTAAGTTAATATGTGTGATGTGCATTAAGCATTATTAATGTTAACATATATATATATATATATATATATATATATATATATTAGGAACCATTATATGTATAATGTATTTATTATGTTTGTTTTTGACATATTTAATAGAAATTGAACATATTTTAATATTTATATAATATTTTTTTTGAATTTTTCTAAGTTGGTAAATTTTTACAAAAATTCTTTCGAATTTCTCGAACTCTTCGAATTAATTCTAATTTTCAAATGTCGAAGCTTGGGGCGAAGTCGAATTTTCATTCCTTGCTTTTCCCTAACCTCTATAGTGTAAGAACAAGTCCTCATCATCCAATTTTTAACTTCTTTACCTTGATTGATAATAACCCTTAGTCTTGGTGCCTTCATCTTAGAAGCAAGGAATGAAAATTCATCAAAAGTCAACAAAATTCGACTAATTATTTCAAAATTTTTGTCTATTGAACCAAAGGCTAATTGCAAAGGAAAATTTACAAAAAATCGACAAAAAACTTTGATGATTTTGAGAAAATTCGTGAAAACTTCAAAGATTGGCAAATTTTGGCGAAATTCGTAGAATCCATACGTAAATAATATAAAATTCTTACTACGTGTGATTGTTATTAATATTGTTAATGTTAAAATACATATTTGAAACTATTATATTTATACTTTTATACGTAAAATGTATTTATTTATATTTGTTTTCATCATTTTTAATAAAAATTATGCACCCATTTGACCCAATGACTTTCAAATTCTTTTTGCATTCAACATTATCTTTGGAAATTCATACCTGACTGAGTCATAAGCTTTGGTAAAGTTCACTCTATACACCACCCTGCTCTCTTCCTCACGTTGTAGTCCTCTGCTGTATCATTTGCAATTAGAACTGCATCTAAGATTTGTCTTCTTTGACAATGTATGATTGCACTTCCTTCACTATGGTATTAAGCATTGATCTAAAGTCTTTAAGGAAAGCTTTTCCAATAATCTTGTAAAGACTGGTTACTTACTGGCAAGCAAAAGTCTCGTAAAAGTAAAGGTGTTTAGGTGCTGGTAGTGCATGGAAGAATAAACACACATGACACACTCCAAAAGAGATGGCTAGGATGTTTTATCTCACTGTTGTGTTCTTTGTAGACATAATGGACAGAGTGCAAAGCACATTTTCTTCCTTCCCAGGAGGAAGTTCTTATGCCCAAATTCCATTGAAGAATGCCGTAGTTTGAAACATCTTAGCGGTGTATTAAATCATTTAGGAGGGGTAGCAACGATTGGAAATTTAGCTAACAGTATGGCTTATGGCTTGAAAGAAACAACAAGATCTTTAACGATTTAACAAAGGACGCCAATCAATTATGGGAATCTATTATCCTTCTAGCAAGTTCTTGGGTATGGATTTCTAAATGGAATGACAAGTACTCAATTTTGGAATGGATGCTAGGGTGGGAGGAATGCTTTCAAAGCATGGTTTAGGGGCTTGGGCTTAAATGGACATTTGGATGTTAAAAACAACGCTAGGTAATTGGATACGCCTTAGTAAAACCTTTGGACTGTAAGTTTTGGTTTGTATAACTCTTTTTGTTTCTTCTCATTAAAAGGAGAAAAGAAAAAAACAATTATGGGCTGGTAGTCTTTGATCTTCTTTGAGAGACTCTTTTTGGTTACAAGCGAATTGTAGGTTTCATTCGCTTTGTTGTTAATGATACCCAAATTGTAAAACTCCTCCATTACTTTTGGGATATCAACTTTTTACCACTCGCATGGCTTTTGGAAGAATAACATTGTAAATCCATTTGGTGTTGGCATCTCCAAGCCCACACAACTTTTGTTACTTAGACTTTGGTATAGAAGTTGGATATGGGTATGTATCTAAAGGTCCGATTTTTTCTTTTTTAAATTCTAGGATATAGGGTCCAATTTTTGCTTATTCGTTGTCCCTTTTTGTTTGCTTATAAGTTAATTTCACCTATTGGAGAATTTACATAGTAATAATTTAAAATTTCTCTTTAAAAAAATTCACCTATTAATCAATATCTTCTTTCGTTCTTTCTTTTTCCTTCAATTGGTGAATTTACATGATAATAATTTAAAATATGACATAAATCTCATGCCCGTGTTATATAATGAAGTGTTAGACATGAGTATGTTTGACTAAAGTAAATAGTCCAAATACATAGCTCACTGCTAAATACTGCTCCCTAATTTTTTCCTCTTCAAAGGGTCTTTTGAGGGTGTCCCTAAGATCATGTGAAATGATTCCCCAATCTAGGTCTTCGATCTCTAGCGATGAAGCCTCCTTTGAGGATTACACCGCCTCAAAATATCCCACTATCTATTGGCAACCTCATTCTTAGACTCCAATATTGAACCATCTTCTCTTGTAGTTAATGAAATGAAGTTCCTAGATCTTTTGCTAATTACCATGTTACGTAAGAACCTTGAATTGGATCCCCTTCTTTCAATCATCTAACTTTAGCCTTTTGAATGGTCATTTAGTGTTGCCTTACTCCTTTTCTAACTCCTCTTTGAAAATTTTTTATTCCACGAGTTCCTATCTTCCATCTCATCCAATTTTCCTATAAAGTCTTCTAACTCCCTCTATCTTTCATATATTCTTGGTTTTCTTAATTGCTTCCTTATCCCATTGTTCGAGAGTGTCTTTAATCATTCTAAGTCTAACAATGAACTTATGGTCCTCTCTACCATATGCATGAGCAGAGGTCCACCATGATTGGACTTTTTCCTCAATTCTCTATGGGAACGCTCATTTTCAAATCTAAAAGGGGCCTCATCTTACCAAATTTGTATCTAAAACGATTAGCTATGATCTGAGGTCAATTGCAATAAGACTTCCCTATTTCTTGCCACACCCCATTTATCACCACACACGCTAGAAGCCCAACTAATTCATCCCATTATAGTTCTCTATCCCTAATGGTCACATGACTATACACCCTAGAGAGCAACCACAGATCCCTTGAATTATCTTTATTTGGGTTGAAAGCAAATAAGAACCACAAACTATGACACGCCTGAATACATTTTGCATCCCATACAACAAGAATGCCTCCCAAGACCCTAGGTGAAGGAAGGAAACACCAACCTCTAAATCTAGATCTCCACAACTAACTTCTAAATAATTGTTGGAAAAAGAAAACTCAGATGAGTTGAGAAGGGGGCATTGGGACTCTTGAACAAAATCTCCTTGCTAAAGACTGCTATAATTAGATAAAATATACAAGTTCTCACAAAAATAGTTGATGACTTTATCATTGATTTGTTTCAATGATGGAAGTGGAAACAAGAAGGTGGCATCTTAATATACCTTGAGGATGAAGACAATGTATCATCCTTCCTAATGATCAAAATGGCTACAAGTGTTTATCAAGGAATGACTTTTGGGATACAAACCAAAGATCAATTCTGTTCAATCCTTAATCTCACATTAGGAACTCGGAAAAAAAAAAAAAGGTCAAATATGAGCTCTTGGGCTTCCTCTTCCTTCTATCGTTTTCAAGGGCGAGTTCTATTCATGGTTTGTATCCGTTGGCATTTCTAACAGACACTACTTTATGAGAATGATATTAATATTGATGTGGCTCCAATTATTAATATAGACAAGAAAGTTGAGGAAGGTTGCTACCTGTAGGTAGGGGTGACAATTTGTGACACGGCACGACAATCCGACACGAACACGAACACTTTACGAAGTTAATGGGTTTGGGTTTAGCATAAACAGGTTTGGATCAAAACGAGATAAACACGATTAGATATGGCTAAATGCGGGTTATAAACAAGTTAATCTGATAAATTCGAAAATGACATGTTTAAATAATTATGGATAAGTTAGGAGATAAATTATAAATAAGTTAATTTAAAATTAATTAATTTATTAAGTTGTTGATAATATAATTTTTTTATTTTTTAAATATAAGTTTTTAAAAATTTAATTTAATTTAAATATTTTTATTAATATTTTTTTTATAAAAACTTATTTTAAAAATTAATTGTAAAAAGTTAAATAGGTCATATATAGGTACACGATTATGAACACGGTTACAATATAATCAATTTATGATACGACTTGTTTACGACACAAGTCGTTTATAATATATGTGACACGACTCATTTACAACACTATTCGTTTATAACATGATGACACGAATTGCCACTCTTACCTGTAGGATGTAGGGTCTATGAAGTTGTCCAATTGGAATGTTGTATTGCCTAGATGGTGATTGCAAGTATGAAGAATGGTTAGTATCATAAACCCCATATTGGTAACTTGAAATAATTATGAGGAGAACATGAACTATTATGGCCCCTTGTGAGGTAGTCTTCAAGGGTGAGTCAAGTGCACCTTGAGTATGCCAGCAAGACCAAGTCTTCTCTATGTTACCAGACTCTTTGCTTTAGCCCAACATGCTTATAATGTATTGACACTTCATGATACCGACATTGTTATAAATGTCTCTCCCACTTCAGCTTTTAAAATACTACGATTTCTAACTGGAACAGGATTTGGTTAGTTGGAAGTAACTTACCAGAAATCTGACTGCAACTTCAGGAGCACCACTCCCTTTTATATTTTTTTTAAATCATTAACACCATCATTTCTTCTTTCTTCTAAAAAAAAAAACCAAAGAAATAAGACAGCAGAAAAGAAAAGAATGACTAATAGGTAAAATTCACTTTTAGTGGGGAAAAAGAAAGCACAATAAGCAATTGAGAAAAAGGAAAAAAGATGGAATATAGTTTCAGTAATGAAAGGAAACCCATCTAAGTACCTAAATTGGAATTTTTAGTCACTTTTTAGCCAAGTTGTTGTATCCTATAATTTGAAAATAACAAAAATTGATGTTTTAGGTATGTATCTGCAATCTACACATTTTTCCTTGATCTGGGCAGCTTAGTCTTTGAACTTTGTCATGACAAAGGTGGTGGCAAGAAGAAGAGAGACTCCAAGGAGAACTGATAATTATCATGGTTTCGTATCAATTTCATATGATTTAGGATAAGAAGTCTACAATGTCAATGTCAGGTGAGGTTGGGTTGCCCTTGGTTACCATGGTTTTGTATCAACTTCACATAAATTAGGTTAGGACAACTCATGAAGGTAAGGTGAGGTTGGTTTGCCTTTAGTTGTTGGAAGATCATCAACTGATCAATGGGGTTGAGGCCTTCTCTAGAAAAATACAAGTGCTTACTCGTCATACCATGGCATAGAATCAGAAAAAGTATATATTCTTTCCATTGTTGCCTGCAAGTAAAGGAGCCTTTGGTTGTGTAAATTTATCTGTCAAGAGTTCCTTTTCATTGTTCTCATCTGAAGAAAGTGTCTAGGCTGTGGAATTCTGTTCCAATAATGCACTTAATTCACTTGCTTGGATGAAACTAGTTGTTTTTTGTTTTTTAAGCATAAGCTTTAGCCTATTTAGCAAGAGTATATGGAATCCTTTTGTTTAAATCCTAATTGTAGATGCACATATCAGAAGATTAAAATCATTGGTCTTTTTTCAACTCTCTATCATGATGATTTATTATTTATTTTTATTGTTAATGATTAAAATGTATTGGGTTTTGCCTATGTTTGAGTCGGAGCTGTAGGTCATTTTTTGCTCACTTTTTGCTCACTTTTTGCTCACTTTAAAGTCAAGAGATGTTGGCTCTTTAGAGGACATATAAATGAAAACCTGGCTTTGCAAATAGCCATCTTTATGGTGAGAAAAAGTATTTTTCTACAGGAAATCGATCAAATATTACCTCTCTTTTAGACGAAAAAAATGATACTGCCCTGAAATTAGGTCATGTCTGAATGTTGCCAAGGCATTTGCCTTGAAATAAAGGCAATGACTTGTGCCATGGATGCTTGAGCTTTTGCCTTCCTATGTATAATTGTATCCTACAATAGAGTGGATAAAGTATTGTCATGGTTCTGCTATGTAGAGTATGAGATGCCCGGCAAACTCAGCGGAACTTGCAGTATTAGGATCTTCCTGCAACTTCTCAAAGGTCAATACTGCGATGGGTAGGGTTGAAGAGATTCTCGGTGAAAGTTCTATATTGACTAGGTACAAGTCATCTAGGTGGGTGCTGAAGTTAATAAGATGCTCGGTGTTGGGGTGAAATTAAAATTCATCCAAAGGGCTATAACGGGCTATGTTCGATTGAGTTCTCTTGTCCAGTTTCTATAACTTGATAGCAATTTGGGGTTTTTTTTTTTTTTTTTTGGCGCTTGTGAACAAAATTTCCTCCGACTGCCCTGTTATATTCCTCCTATCGGTTGATCACCTAAGCAAACCAAATCAGATAAGAAAGATCAGTCCATTTTTCATCGTTTGTTTGTTTGTGGTTGGTACAGGGCCGCCCAGCACATCCTTTGGCCCAGCTCTGTCTAATTTCCCTTTTTTTTTCATTGGAATTCGATCCATCCCCATCCATCGTCACCTTTGTTATTATTATTATTTTTGTTTATTTTTATTTTTTTGGGTAGAAAACAAGTTCTTCCTCTATTATAGCAAAAGTTGGCAGATTCCTTTTGTTCCTCTCTTGTTTCTTTGAATCTTTCCAGAATTTTCCTCCAAGATATAGTGATGCTTCATTACTTATATTAGCGTAAGAAATGCTTCGCTGATTAATAATATGACTCATTATATGATTTGTATTTCGTAACCATCATAGGAATCACTTGGCTATAGAATGGTAGCCTTAGCATTTTTATTTTACAATTACTTTTTAAACGAAGCTGTACCGAAGTTAAGATGAAGTTCTTCTGATCAATGGAGCCTAATTCCTTTGGGGGGTGGGGAGGCGGCGCACCTCGGCCGGGGTCAAGTGGGGAATACGCTTTGAATTCACATAAAATGAATGAGCTAAATAACGTGTATGAAGGTGAGCACATGGATGTGGTGGAAGTCAACCATGCTTTTTATTTATGGACATGCCACCTTCCTCCCTTTTTTAATTCCTTTTTTATTGCACATATTAATTATATATGGATAGGAGGATATATCAGGGCATTGTAGTGTCAGCATCTCAAATGCAAGGTATTATACTAGGAAATTAATTTTTATGTCGATTAATGCATTTGGCTTTCATCCAACTTTGGGCCCAAATGTCAAAATGACGTTCTATGAAAACTTAAGAATCAATTTTGATTATAATTTAGGGTAAATGCACCTTTTTTTTTTTTAATTCTTCAAAACGGTTTTTAGAAATCATTGATTTCACCTAACTCCTTTCGAAATCAGAAAACTACCTTATTTTTACCGCAATTGGTCTTGAGTTAGATGTTATGAAACGCTCCTACAAGTGCTTTTACTTTGAAATTATCTATTTTTTTTTTTCAAAAAGGGCTTTTCTAAACGAAGCGGAAGTATCATCAAAACAAGGTTGAAATTATCTAATTACTTTTATTGTATGGAATTGTTTATCAAAACACATGTTTCTGAAGTGCTTTCTTAATATTATATTTAAATAAATTTAGATTGTTCGAATCAACGTAATTTAAATTGTGGTGTCCGGAAAGTGAATTTAAAAAAAAAAAAATCCCTCGATCGTTGCTCGTATAATAAATGCTCTTTCAGCTTTTTTTCTTTGTTTCTGAAACAAATGCTTAGAAATGTAGACATTTGATTATTTATTAGTTTGTTTCATTTTGTTAAAGGAACAATTGTTTATTTTTTAATTTCAAAGACATTTTATATGGAAGAGGAGAGGAAATTCCTCTTCGTAGTGTCAATTTGGGCTTTTTATTTTTATTTTTTTAATTTTCTTTTGTAATTTCAGTTTTTTAACATATAACGTTAATTATGCAGGAAAATATTAAAATAGTTGTTATAATGACATATTGTATGCAAGTATAATATTCACAAATATTAGATAAAAGTACATACATTTTGAGTTAGACATTATCTTTTTATGCAATAACTGTGAATATTGCAGTTACATTAGCAATAAAACTTTAGCTATGTATAAGATTTTAATATTTTTCAATTATATCAGAAGATATGCTAGGACATTCAAGTGTCAGCATCTCAAATGCGAGGTGTAGACTAGAGAATCAGATTTTAATGTTGATTGATACATTTGGGTTCCATCTGACACGTGCCAACAAGTCAAAGTGACGTTTAAAAGAATTTCGTAGGAACCAATTTTGCTTAAATCACTTCAGAAGCGGTTATAGGAGAAAAGCTGGTTTTACCCCGTTCCTCTTGAAAACAGAGGATCGCTTTCACTTCATCCCTGTAATTTGCCTAAAGAAAGGCGTGCAGTATCTAAAAATGTTTATACCTCAAAATCATTTTCAAAAATCGAAAAAAATAAAATAGTCTTCCAAAGTGAGTATTATTTGTATGTGGTAAGAAAAACAATCAAAATACATTTTCTTAACATAGTTTCTTGAATATTTTAAAATAGTCAAATTATTTTGAATTATGTTATTAATGCATGATTTTAGGTAATTTAATAATTTTCATTCATAAGATGAAGTAAATGCATTAAAAAGATTATGTTAAGCTTTGCTTATATTTTTGATTGATGTTTTCTCAAACTCATCATTTTGTTAGTATATTTCATTTTCTTAAAGAAGCTAAGGGTGCTCTCAACGGGGGCTCATTGAGCGCCTAAGTGAGCCTCTGTTGTGTTAGGCGTTAGCTTAACAACATTGAGCGTTCGACGCTGTTAAATTTTTTTTTTTTAAACATGGCAGCACCTCAGAATTTTTTTTTTGTGGGGCTGCCTAGTATGTATAAATATATAATTAATTTTAATAAATAAATAAATTTAATTATTTTAAATAATTTAAATTAATAATTTAAAAATTATAATATTTTAAATGTAAATAGTTTTAAAATTAATATTTTAAATAAATATATAAATTTAAATAGTTATATATATTTTTAATTTAAATGTAAATAATAGATATTTAAAAAGAATATATATTTTATAAATAACATATTATAATTAGTATATTTAATAGTTTGATGTGATTATTAGTTTCATATAGTAGAGTCGAATAAACTTGAACCATTATGAAATATAATTTAATAAGTAAAAATTTAATGAGTTGATAACGTGAATGATATATTAAACCTTTAATGAGTTTAACTATTGGAGATACCTTAAGCTTGAGTTTTATGGACAATAATTTTTTTATATTTGAGAAAAACCTCCGCGGGAATAGAAGAGAGAATGGAATGTTTCCGTTTGAATACCCTGTAGCTAATAAGATTTTAAATAATTTACTGATATTAGCTAACAACTAGATCACATAATATATTACAGAATGAAGCTAATTTTTTAATCAATTAAAATATTGCAATTAATATAATACACATTTTGTCCTTCACCCCACCATCGTAACGTAGCGTTATTGGAAACGTAAGAATTCGGATTTCTGGAGGAAGCGTTCCTCTGTTGTACGCCCGATGGGTGCACATTTTTAAGAGAACCTCAACCGGCCACGTACAAGTTTCAACCAGGATGCTTTTACTCTCAGTCTCGCTCGCTTCACCGAGGATCCGGTGTTGGGCCGGGTCGGCTTAGCGCCCGTGGTTCCAGGAACCATGGAACTTGCTTAACTTCTTACATCGTTGCAGGAAGAAGAAGAAGAAGAAGAAGGAGAAGAAAGAGAAACGAATAAAGAAGAAAACTGAATCAAAGTAAATTCATAAGAAAAGCCCATCAGTCATCAGAATTCACAACACATCAATCGTAATCTCTGCAATTAATAACGCAATTCATCATAATCTTCTCACTGCTTTCTCTTTCAATCAAGTTTCGTCGTATTTTGCATTAATGATCGATTCCTTCTTTCTTTTTCTAAGTACGTAATTTTCTGGGTTTTTTTTTTCTTTTTTTTTTTTTTTATGGGATTGGGACTGTAATTGCAGATAAGAATCGTGGGTAGGAGGTGGAAAGTTTCCAGAAATTGATTGGAATTTGCGATGGAGGTCCGAAACAATTTTGTGACTGACAACAGGTCGATTTCTCGTTCAAACCCAGCGCCCTCTCCTGCCGCAGCTGCTGCTACTGCGGCTTCATCTCTCTCCAAACAGCCTAAAGCTTCATCCAATCCCGTTGATACTAACTCCGTTACACAGAGGTCAGATGAGACCCACCCTTTTGATATTCTTCTTTTGTTCCCAATTTTGTTCGATGGTTTCTTCGTTTCTGTTTAATCGTATTGTTTAATATATTATTTTCTTTTCTGTTGGTAGGCTTCAGAAGGAGTTGATGACTCTCATGGTAACTTTTTTTTTCCCCTTCTTTCTTCTTCTGAATTTTAATCATTGGTGGATCTTTCTTTAGTTTCTCTGTTTTAGGTATTCAAATCATTGGACTGAGCCCAAGAAGACTTTAATATTTTAGGTGAATTTAGGCTTCTTTTTTTTGGTGAAATATTGATGTTATTGGATTTCGGGTATCGACGTGTTATTGAACTGGATGAGTCTGTTAATTGCCAGTGTAATCAGAATTCATTGAGGAGTGTAAGGTTCACCGCTTTTGGGATCATAAGCTGACATCCTTTTTTCGGTTTCTATTTGATTTATGCCCAGAGCAAGTTGTGTTTATGCTTTGCATGAGTGCATTAGGTTTGTTTCGATCTTTTTGAATTTTCACTACTGCTTTAAAGCATTGGTTTTGGTGTTAAGGGGGCCCAATATGTGAAGTAGTCTAACGTCTGGAGCAATTGAAATCTGAAAGTGCATACTGCCACCTTATATGTTTTAGGTGTAAGCGCTTCTTCTAATCTTGCGATCTTCCTTGTTGAATTTACATGGTGAAGGAGTACTCTATGAAGGTTCGGCATGTTGCTTTCTATAGGACTGCAAATTTTCTCGGTCCCTGTCTCATATGATTGTCTTTGTTAATCTATATAAGCATTTTGTTCCTGCGCCTGGGCCATATGATCCCATTTCCTCCGTACAACTTCAAGTGCTTTGGGGCAAACGCACCTACTCAAGTTTTTGAGTTCGAGATGTTTCCTGGCACTTGTTGGCCAATGACATCCCTTGAGAGTTTATTGCCGTGCTCCAGAGAAATTAGTGGGATGCAAGTCCTTGATATTTGTTAATCTCCCAAAAAAGAAGAAAAGAAAAAAAGAAAAAAAGAGAAAAGAACATGTCCAAGTCATGCTTTCTCTTTGATGCATGCATGTCATATACAATTGCATTCTAGGAAAGAATCATTTGTATATGCACGCACGTGTGTATAAGATGTTTTAAAATATCAAGTAGGGTTTCCCATCATCAAATTTTTCATAGCCAACCACAATCCTTGAAGACTGTTTTGTTATTTCTTAGTTACGCATCTTTACATTGGAAAGTATCAGAAGATAATCTTGCTTACAGATGAGTGGAGGTGATCTTGGTGTGTCAGCCTTTCCTGAAAGTGAGAACATCTTTTCCTGGGTCGGCACGATTGAAGGTGGAAAAGGAACTCCATACGAGGGTTTATCTTACAAGCTTTCTCTTCGTTTTCCTGTGGACTATCCTTTTAAGGCTCCACAGGTGAAGTTTGAGACTGCATGCTTCCATCCAAATGTTGACCAGTATGGCAATATTTGCCTCGACATCCTGCAGGTAACCTCATTTCAATGCCTCATTCCATGTTCTAATGGAGCCTGAGTTGTTCCTAGTTTTAGATTTTCATGTGTAATAGATCCTATCTTCTTATTTTCTTTCGTAGGACAAGTGGTCATCAGCTTATGATTGCAGAACAATTCTTTTGTCTATTCAAAGCCTATTGGGAGGTATGTTGGTCTTTACTGTACATTTTTGGTGGTTTGATCTTATTTTTCTCTGTATTTTGTGGTGTATCTACATATAACTCCTTCCCCATACACAGAGCCAAATACCGAAAGTCCACTTAATGGCTATGCAGCAACACTATGGAGTAACCAAGAAGGTGGTGGTCATCATATTTGTCTCTTCATATCTTTTCTTTCTTTTTTATTTTATTCATTTATTTATTTTTCTTCTAATAGTCTGTAAATCTAGGAGTTATTTGTGCAAGCGCGTATTTTCTTTCCTAGCAACACAAGTTAGCTCATGAACCTAAAATTGGAGATGAGGGAAAGTTTGTGCAGGGACACCAGTGATCACAGTTCAATCAAGGAGGTATTGTGGGTCAAATTCATACTTGCCCACTAGAATTTTTGAGCAAGATGAAAAATTAGGCCCATTCACTGATTTCTCTACACTTGGAAACTTGTTCTAATAGGACCCTTGAATCTTCATCGAGTTGGACACTTGAAAGTATTTAACTGGATTAGCTATGACCTTTTCCATAAGATTATTGATGCTTTCATGGGGCATTTCTTCATCCATTTATGCATGGTACATCAACTAGAAAGGCTGAAAGTAGATGCATATTATTCTTCCTTACAAAAGCAAACCTACCAGAGCTCTCTTTGCCAAAGAAGAAAAAGAAAACACCTTGGAAAGGCCTTGCGAAGTGATAGCAAAATGTTAAATACATATGCATCAGATTAATCTATTATATTACATGGTCAAGTTTTGTCACCAGTAACGTCATGAAGGGATTTTCTATTGCAGATTACAGGAAGATGGTTCAGAAGCAGATCATGGATGGGGAAACATTTGAGTGCTGATATTTACACTCGTTTCCCAGAAGATGATCCTTTGGTTCTCAGCATAGCTCATAAAAAAAGAGGATTACTGAGAAGAACTGAAAATACAAATTGTACTACGATTGTTGCATTAAATACTTACTTTGCAATCTTGTGTTCCTTTTATCCAAGAGGCAAGAGAAGTTTGTTTTAGCTGAATGTTCCTTGCATTGTATCATAAGCAAAAACCATATCTAATATTCATTCTAAATTCAAATGAGCAACGAGGGTTTAGGGTCTATGAAACATCTAGGCTTCTCTCAAAGACTTAAAAACCCTCGTTTTTTCAGAAAAACATGCAGGAGTCTTTTATCGATGTTGAATGCAGCCTTTTACTTCGCAGTATACACCAATTTGAAATGCTGTTCTCACATTTCGTCAACATCTTCTGAGTTATTGCCCTCATTTCTTTGGCTTCTAAAAATATGATGATAATATCTAATTCAATTATCATAATATGAAAAAAAAAAAAAAATCTTCTTGTTCTTTTATTACATTGCCAAATGTGACAAGCAGTTTAGATTATGATTATTACTTCCCCCAAAAAAAAAAAAAACAAAATTAGGGGAGTAAAAATATATTTATGATACTAAATAGGGTGAAAAAGTAAAAAAGAAAAAAAGAAAAAGAAAGAAAGAAACAGAAAGCCCTCAATGTTGACTTAATTTTCTAATTTGTGCGGCTATCCGATGTGTCCAACGAATTAAAACTATTGTAGAAACTGGGGGAAGTGGGTTAAGCTTGCTTTCAATAATTAAATAATGAAAGAATGTGCCGAGTAAGTAGGGTCACTGACACCCCCTACCGAACAAAGTTCTGCTCCTCAACACAGCTACTTCTCCCAACACGATCTAGCGTCAAGATCAGTTTTTATTTTATTTTATTTTATTTTGTTGCTTCTTCGACGAATGGTTGGCCAAATATGTATGAATATAGAATCATATTTTACAGCAAAAGAGTGATCCCAGTATTTATTATAATTACATTATAATAACAGTATAATTATTAGATCCACCCAAATTCAATCTTATCCATTAAATTAAAAAAAAAAACAAAAAACAAAAAAAGAAGATTGACGCTCAACAGTATAATTATTAGAGATTGAATGTTATTTCATCTAATTCCCACAAGGAAAATGGTTTTAAATGAATATACATGAATCACCAATCACAAACTACTGAGAGAGAGAGAGAGAGTGAAGTCCCTATTCTTCAAGCTATCAGACGGACACCAGTGCAGGAGCCTTGCAAATTGGGCAAACATTTTTCATGGACAACCATTTCTTGATGCAGCTCATGTGGTAACTATGTCCGCATTTCACAAGTTTTCCAACCATATCCCTGTCCATGTATTCATCCTGCCAGTTGCCAATCACAACCACAAGAACCACGTGGCTACCTAGATAACTGGAAACAATAAAGTTACAGAAACAAGTATATGTAGCTATCTTTAAACAGAGGTTGTACCAGGCAGATCACGCAAGCGTCACCATCAATTTGATCCGAAGGATGATAACTTGTCTTCATTAAACACTTCAAGATCAGATCTTCAGTCAAACCTGTGCTGACATTCCCAATTCTTTCTCCCAAAGCAAGTAATTCCTGCATCAAGTGAACAATAGAACATATAGCAGTGATTCAATTATTACCCAGAAAAACAATTATGAACAGCAGGGCTTCAATTTTTAACCTCGTATGTCATGTTTTCCGCGTCTAGTCTCATGTCCCAATGCTGATCAAGTGAATTTATAGAACCATGTAATAAGATTGAATGATGCAACAACGCAGCATCCTGCAAAATAACAGACATTAACTGAGATGAATAAATTTACTGATTAGTATAATGTGTTGCTCACTGGAGGTAGAGCCTTAAAGCAAGATTAGTATATCAAGAAAGTAAAGAGTTTCAGGTTCAATGGTAAGATATAATACAAAATGTAGCCTACAATAAGGCAGCAAAATCTCAAAACTTGTATCCAACGGCCACCCCATAAGTTCCATATAACTGAAGGTTCACTCAATACGCGTAGAGATCAGTTTATAACCTATTTAAGAAATAAGCCTTCAGAAATAAAGCTTCCCAAAGATACTTCATGGTGTGCCAATGAGCCCTTGCCCCAAAGTTGGCACCAGCCACACCTTGTGAGGCAGGGGTTCAGTTCTTCTGGCGGAATACGTGAGAGTTTATTCTATCCAGCTGGGAGATGGCTATGCGTTGTGTGACTAGTGTCTGGTTCCCTTGTGCTCCTCACCTGAACTCATCCACACAGAACTCTAGGGCCCTTTCAAATTTGTTCACATTTAGATCAAGAGATAGAGAATTAGATACATCTCATTACACTGGTCACAGACGCTCATAGTGACTAAGGAAGTCGAAGGCCAAGAAGCAAGTTATTTCTAATCTGTTCATCACATGCTTTGATGAAATATCTAAGATTTATGTCTAATTGTGAATCAATCAAGTTAATCTTCACATTGATGGGGTCAATCACTAAAAAAAAAAATTGCAATAGGTCAGTCTTGAAACAATTCATAGCAGTTACATCTATCAAATAAATAGAAAGTATAAAGTTAGTATTTTCTCTTGGACTTCTTAATTTGTGTGGGGATTCTTCTTCCACCTAGTGAATAAATTTACGAGAAATTGCCACATGAAATTGAACACAATTTTGCAAAGAAATACTCCAATTGTTTCTGGAAAGGAGATGGAAAATCTGCCCAATATCATTTGATTAAATAGTTTACCCGACTCCTTGGTGTTTGAAGAGACCCTCTACCTCATTTAGTCTTTTTTCATAAAAAGCAGACATGAGATAAAAACCAATGTTTCACTAAAATTTTGATTTGCTACTGCTAAATTAAATATATCCAAAATAATTGCAAGTAGACCTTCTCAAGGACCTTTTCCAGGTTGTTGACCACAAATCGGACCATTTTGAACAATGTCAGACAAGCATAAAATGATCCTTTCTGCTGGTTTAATTGCTTTTGACAGGCAAGGCAGAAAGGTTAGCAGTAGGAACATGTGCAAAACCCAAGGCTGAATATGCTCACAAAGGGTATGATAATGCAGCATAAGAAACATTTGATTAGAAAGGAAACATAACATACCTCAGTTATATTTCGATCATGCAAATTCACTTCATTACTGAGGGGATGAAATGTCTCATCTCGTACAATTCTTTGCCCACTCCTCTCATTGTTATGCCTTACTGATGTAGATTGGAGCCAGGAATGTCTGGAATGATAAATTTCTCCCACAGGCTGCAAATCATTCACAGGAGAATCCATGAGATGTCTCATATCCTGGTAGCTGGGCATGGCCCTGTGAACAGGTTCTGCTCTTTGAGAAGTGAAATCTCGAGGTCCACTTACAGCATGAATGCTCAAACCATGAGTGCTTTGTGGAGAAATGACAGCTCTTCTGCCAGAAATGTGGTTGAAGGAATAATAATCAACATCTAGAGAAATATTAGTGCGACCTCTGGCAAGGAACTGTGTTGTGTCATGAATTGATCCAGTGGCATCTGTCATAATCACAGAGTTTCCTCTCAAAAACAAGAAAGTGACACAACAAAGAATGAAACATAGTTGCACTAAACTGACCTGAAGCAAAAATTCTCTGCGGAGCAGCAGAAGAAATAGAATGATGGCTCCAAAGCTGAGAGACGCCTGCACTCCTCCCAGAAAGGTTCGCTGTGCTAGAATAGTTTGTCACACCATCTACATAATAGGGACGTAGAAATGGATTGCTGGAGCTAGTTTGGCTTATGTTCATGTTAAGTGAAGTACGACTTCTTACATTCCTCTGCAGACCACCTTCTGCAACTGAGTGGTTGTCCCCTCCATAATTAGTCGCCCAAGTCACTGGTTCCAAAGGCCAATACAGCGGACCTGAAGCTGGTTTCTCCACGAAAGAAATAGAAGGATCAAAGGAACTGCCAGCACTAGAATATCTAGTGGAACTACCATTACCTCTCTCATGGACAATGGTAATTTCCGGCAGTTTTCTTTTGGACCCCCTCCTTCCAGTGCTCATTCTTAAATTTTCACCTACATCCTCATGATGCACATTCTGGTAATTACCAGAGGATGATGTGCGGTTATTATAATTATGTGCTGGATATAAACTTAAAAAATCTGATGGTGGTAGCAAGAAATCATGAGAGGAGGGGCCTGATGTATCCAATTGATAGCGTGGTAATTCTGTTCTGACCTGAGATGAATTATGTTCATTTGACATTTGTACAGTACTCCAGTTAGAGGAAATTACTCCTTCGGCTTTGACATTTTCTCTAGAAAAAGGAGCACGACTGTGTCCAACTCTTCCCCTGTCTGTCACACATGAATATAAGATTTTTGGATGCACATAAACAATAATAATCATTATGAAAATAAATGGACACTCGTCTTCACAGAGGAATAAATTTACACAAGAGTTCTTACCACGTATATGATTCAAGTTCAGATATTCTGCCTCAAACATTTGGGCTGAGCTAAATAAGCGTCTATGATCCATCACTGTAGGATCTGCAAGTTCAAGATAAATTCTTGATGATTATGAATATATATATATATATATATATATATATATACAAGTATGAGCACCTGCATCAAAATGAGGAGCAGTCAGGTCATTTCATTGTTAAAAAATTTGAATAGCATTCCTCAGAATATCTTGAAGGTCAAAACAGATTACATTCTACATCTAACATCAAAATGGCAAGAAAAAGAAATGAAAATGTTGCAAAAAGAAAAAAAAAAAAGAAAGAATATACAGATTGAACATACTCTTTCCTTATTTTCTTCTATTGCTGTTAATGCTAAAAACTTATTATGAACCTTAACATAGCCATCAGTCCCCAATGGCCTCACCAATATCAAGCTTTTCTCATGTATTTTGTTCATTGATTTTACATCTTTTGGGCAGTATCAGTTCAAATTGAAACTACGACCTCATTTATGAAACTAATAATCTATGCTAAGAAGCCTCTGATGCTTGCATTTGTAGGCATTCAAGTCTTATGGAAAACCCACATAGATAGATCGATAAATTTGCAAATTTCTTAGATAATCTGAAGTTTACATGATTGAATGCATCTCTAAAAGCAAATTTTACATAGTCGATAACTAAAATTATTTAAACAAATTGTTAAAGAAGGGGGAAAAAAACTACAATTGAATATACAATTGAAGTTGGAGTACAAAATGAAAGTAGTGTTCTCCTTGCATTTTTTTTTTAGGAGAAACAATTATGTGTATCTATTATGCAATGGAAAAGGATTATACAAGGTACATGTATAGTGAATAGCAATGATACAACCAGCTGACAGAACATACTGCTAATCATATGACAAATATCATAAAAAACTGCTACCATCTTTCATCAAACATGACGACTAAATTTCAAAACCAATAAAGCCAACTAAAAAGCCCCCAAAAATCTAAATGAAAAATCCCAACCTGCTGCCAAAAGCAACGCTCCTTCCATAATCCTTAACAGTCTTTCAATTGGTTTTGAAAGATCTTATGATTTCTCTCAAGCCAAATCACCAATAGTGAAGCAAAAGACATGATCCTCCTAATCTCCCTTTACTTCTTAGGAGGATTGTGAAACCAAGAACTCGCAAAACATTCCTCTATTGAAGTATGAGGATAAAAGGAACCCGTGTACACAGTTGGCCTTCTTTACCAAAAAAGAGAACTCATTCACTTTTGGCAAAAAGATGGACAGCACTCTCCTCGCATAAAATACAGCAACTAGCTGATAGCATCCTGTTAAAGAGACAACGTCTGCCTAAAATCAACAGAATTATTGTTATTATTATTTTTTTAATGTCATAGACAACGCAAATGTTTAAGTGCAAGGAAAATAAGAAGCAGACGGTGTCACGTTATTTCTTTACTCTTTTTCTCTTTCATTGCCGCAACTCTATGAGACTTAATGAGTAACATTAATTCATAACACATACTTGGAAATCATTCAATAAAATAAATCTATATCATTCACTAAAAAATAAATCAAGTCATAAGGAACACATCCTTCAATATATTACATTGAATTTAAACTTGAAAAACCTAATGACAATAGTAGGGCTAATATGCCCAATTTAAACATTTCATAAATACTAATATTTAACTTGGCTAAGCAACTTCCATTCAGAAATTTTCTAAAAAAAAAAAAAAAAAAGTCAAGAGCCCAATGGATCATTCCAAATATTTAACTCATTATACATGACAAACACTTTAAAAGATTAAGTGATTTAAACAGTTGTTTGTTTACAATTGACATTAAGACTGAAAACAACGAAAATTCGTCATCGTGCCGGTACGTGGTTGATAATCTTCGTTAATCTTTCCTTATTATCAAATCACATTAATAAAACAAGGTACATTCAAGAATAAATTACTCGAGTGTACATATAGTGAGGCATGCATTTTTCATGGTATATTTCTAAACTAAGCATGCATATAACATTCAATCAAACATGTGGATTCATGGCATACATATTATACTTTAATCAAAATAATAAGGTAAAATTTAGAAATCACTTCTGCGTTGGTTGCTCAACACACTGTCTAGCATAGAATTTGTGCAAACCTTTGTTTCTCCACCTTCCTAATACTCCAATTGTTGTCTAGAACAGCCAAAGAATGAAAAGGATGTCAAGAGGGAAGCGAGAATTGTCTTGTTCTTGCTAGAATGAAGAGAATGGTGCTCATGCTTAGGTTTTTATAGAGTTCTAATGAACAGGTTTTAGCAAGTTAGGGGTGTTTTCATTGTAGAAACTTTTCCAGAACTCTTTCCATTTCTATTTTTTATTTGTTTCATATGCATAACAATTAATAAGTAAATGTTTTAGAAGTTGTTAATACATTCTTTTGGGTTGTTTTCTTTTAGCAACCTTTCTAATTCTCTATTTTACTTGTTTCCCGTGCACATATATTAGTAAATAATTATTTTAAAAGTTGCAGATACATTCCTTTGGGTTTACTTCATTTTAGAAACCTTTTTAATTCTCTATTTTACTTTATTTAAATTATTTTATTTTATTTTGTTTAATTTTATTTTCTAATTTTAATAATTCAAAAAAATTTTGGAGTATTACAACTTAACCCCCTCAAAATAAATTGTCCTCAAAATTTGTACTTACTTGTTCCAATATTGTCTGGTCACGTATTCTTGACGAAGAGGTCTAGTCACTTTGTTTTCATTTTGATTTTCAACTCCTAAATTGCCTTTTCCACTCCATGATGCCTTCAGAGAACTTTGACTAAGGGAATATCCTTTGTTCTCAAGCCCTGTACCTTGCAGTCTAGAATTCTGATTGTTGCTTCAGACGTTAGATATTAATCTTTCACATTTCTCATCCAATTGAACTTGACTCCCTTTCTGATTAATTTGGTCATGGGTTTAGCTAACGTTGGGAAATCTTGTGTATATCTGACTTTGGGATTATCAATTGGTGATATCCTAACATAAGATCAATCTTAGATCCCAAATTGAAAGGAATTGGGGGTTGGAAGTGGAAGAATTACAATCCCCAAATTCTGGATCAATTTGCAATGAGTCATCTCTAGGAAAACATGTTCGCCGAGAAATATCACTCCGGCGAACAAAGCAGCAACGACATTCAAATTTTGGAGAACAGTGATGGCAACTGCATCGAGGTGGGTAACTCATTGGAACGGTGACAAGCACAATGATGAAGGAACGGGACGGCAACCACAGATGTCAAGCGGCTAATGATGGCGAAAAGGGGCACAGAGCCCTGGAAGGATGGCAGGCCACGTGGCCATAGAAGACAAGGCTGGACAAATGTGTCCAACAAGAAGAGTGGAACGAGACGGGCCGGGGAGGAGTGGGCTGAGCAATAGAAGAAAATTGAAAAGCCCAGGAAGGTGGGGTCCAAGAGAGACCAAGAAAGGATCACCCAGGTCTGATCCGGTGCACAGCAGGGCCAACAAAGGTAAATACACAAAGGCGGAACATGACCAGGCCCAAGCCTAGACGGATGAGGAGGCCCAATTGTGGAGATTTTAGAAAGCCCATGAATGGTCGAAACCATGGCCCACAAAGGAAAAGAGGTTACAAGTCACAACCAAGGTGAAGAAGCGGGTTACAATGGAGAGTCGGATAGGCCCACAAAACAAACGAGCCTAGGTGATGGAGGCAGGAGACCCTTCAAACCTAAGAATTTCCAAGTCTACGGAAGACAACCGAAGCGGGCCGACAAAACTCATATCAAGGCCTTAGAAAGATGGGAATAGCGGCTCCAACTACAAGTAAAAAACTCCAAAGGTGAGAAAGAAGGCGTCAATGACATGGATACTGACCAAGACCGAGTTTCTGAAACACCTTTCCATGGAGAGGTTGATTCAAACTGACAATTAAGAGAGAGCCAAAACCTCCAACGGTTAGAAGGTCACCTTCCAAATAAGGTATGACCTCAGCCTCTGGATCTGTACTAGTGTTGTAAGGCGGTAAGGCGGTTTAAGGTGTTAAGCCATCATAAGGCGAGGTGGGACCTAGGCAGTCCTTAAAATAATTATTTAAAGATCCCTGAAAAAAAAAAATTTTTTTTAAGAACTTGTAATTAATTAATTAATTATATATAAATTATAAAATTATAAATAAATAATATATATTAGATAATACATCATAATAAACTCATGAATCATGATCACCATAAATTCGCATACTTTATAACATTTCAAGAAGTCTCAAAAGTCACAAGTCAACAAAAACAAATTATATCTTCATCAATCATCAACAAGAGGAATTTCTTTTAGAGTTTCAATATTGACATCTTCAAAAATATTATCATCATCAGAATCGTCTTTATCATTATCTTTGTTATATAACTCAACATCTATGTCAGAAACTGATGAATCAAATAATAGCTCATCTTCATGTCTTGAGTTGCTCCCACCCACATCTCTTTGTTGTCTTGATCTTCTAGTATAATACCTTAATTCTAGGGGAGCCAAAGCTTCTTCCATTTGTGTCCATGTCAAATCTTCATCTTCATGAAAAAACCCTTCGGCATGTCCAGTTAGCCAGTCATTATTTTCATCAATATCATCTAAAAGAATTGGGTCCAACTTTTCCTTCTTGTGTTGATCCACCAACTTTTGATTGTGACGTACGATCATTCAACTTTTTTTGCTCTAATTCATTCCTTTTCTTTAAGTGGATCTAAAAGTTCAAAATAAAAAAACTCATGTTACTACAATGTTATGAATATATATAAAAAGATATAGTAAACTAAGAACTTAAGGCTTAAGCTAAAATATATAACTCACTTGCTCAAATACACTCCAATTTCTTTCACATCCACTAGTGCTACACATTGCGGATAGAACTTTCAAAGCCAAATCTTGAAGATGTGGAGTTTGAGATTCAAAAAGCGACCACCACTTAATTATGTCGCAACAATATAAAAAGAATAAATATTTTTAACACATAATTAAAAAATAAACATAACTATATAAAATAAGACTTATCAGTTGTTACTTGGTACCATAGTCGCTCTCTTTCTAATTGCTGAGTCTTTGCTAAAGTTGCCTTTAGCAACTAAATACGACCCCATCACATCATAAATTTTATCAGTAATTTCTAGATTTGGTGACAACCTCTCCACCACTTCTTATAGCCCATTTGAAACCTCTGAATCACATTGTAAATTATTTGCATAAAAAATTGAGGATTCAAATAATACCCAGCAGCATGAAGTGGGTGATGAAGTTGTAAATCTCATCTTCTATCAATAATACGCCATATAGATGAGAATCTGTAATTTTTTAACAATAAAAAAATTTAAAGTTAAAATTTAGAAATTCAAAATTTGAAATACACCTACCTAATTAATAATCTTAAAAAGAGATTATTTAAAAAAAAAAAAATCTAGAAACTTACTCTTAATTGTCTTCTTCCAAAGCTTTTTTAATTGTTTCTTTGATTCTGTCCATTGCTTCATATATGTATCCCATGGGTGGTGTTTTTTCTGCATCAACCATTCTCAAAACCTTTACCAAGGGACTTGAAATTTTCATGGCATAGATAACCCCATTCCAAAAAGAATTTGAGAAGACAATACCACATGCCCTTATTCCTTTGACATCACGAGGCCACTTAGAAGCATTCCCTTCGTCAAAAGTCAACATTTTTTTCAATGCATCTCTTTTCCTTTAAATGATCTGTTAAGTAAGAAATGAGGTGGCAAATCTCATGATTGCAGGCCGAATGATATCATATCATATGTATATGTCCTCATCAAATTCAAAACAAACCCATGGTCATATATGAAGCCTGACAAAAAAATAGCCTTTTGAATCACTCCATTCACCCCTGGAATTGCACCAGTGTCTTATAACATCAAGTCTATGTAGTGTGCTATACAGGGAGTCCATAACAGATGGCGTCTCTTTTCTATTAACATTCTTCTCGCAGCTACATATGTCGTTTCATTATCTGTGATGCTTGAATAACATTTTTTTTCACCGATTTTCTCAACAATGTCATCCAACAATTTAAAAAGAGTCTCTGCCGTCTTCACATATGAGGAAGCATCTATAGACTCTAAGAATACTATGCCATAAGGACTATTAACCAAAAAATTAATCAAACTCCTACCCCTCCTATCTGTCCAACAATCAGACATGATACTATAGCCATATTTTGCCCAAGAATCTTTGATAGGCTTCAACAACCCATTGGTATATGCCAACTCCTCCTTCAAGACTGTTACCCTTCCTTCATGGTAACTAGATGGTTTCCAACCAGGTCCAAACTTTCCAATAGCTTCAATGATTACCTTGAAGCTCTTTGCTTTCAAAGCATTAAATGGAATTCCCTGTTGATACATCCACCTCGTTATATATTGGCATACTTTCTTCCTCTCAGACTTTTTTGTCATACTCTCAACGATTGCTTGTTTTCTTTTATTTCTTAGCAATACTTCTTTAAGATCAAGTTGAACAAAATGGTCCATTGGGCCCCTTCTTTTCGGGAGCCTTGGTGCACTTCCACTTCCACTTCCACCATGTAGCGCCACATTAATCTCATCATTATCTTTATCATCTCTTTCCATATGAAAATTCTATTCTACTTCACGAGAACCCAATGTACCCAATACATTTTTATTGCTACTTCTTGAATTTTTTTACAAGAGCTGCCATACATTCATTTTACACTGATTCAATACATCTTACACATAAAATTACATTTCCTCCCACTCCAACCAAATGTTGCTTCAACCAGTTGATATCTTGACTCACTTACTTGTAACAAAAGTCGCATGAGACTTTATTTTTGCTTGTTGGGTCCTTCAACTATACAAATTTCCATCCAATATCTTTTGACTTCACACTTAAATTACAGTTCTCGGATGCCATTTAGTGTTCTAATCTATACAAATTCATAAAAATAAAATCATAAAAATTCATTAATGAACAAATTGATATAGAAAAAAGATAATTTGAAAAATATAAATAATTTTAGAAAAATTATCAAGTAAAAAATTAAACAAAGAATGCACTATTATGATGTTACCGGCCAATCGATGCACAAAGACAATCCTTTCGACAATTGATGACCAATTAGTCCCTTCACCAATTGATGCCCAAAGAGAAGAAAAGTATTTGTAAATAGAGATTGAGAGACACCGACACTGAGCGGAGCAGTTGAGACTGAGAGAGAGAGACTGTGAGAGCAAACTACACGAGAGAGAGAGAGAGAGAGAGAGAGAGAGAGAGAGAGAGAGAGAGACAGAAATAGAGATTGCAAGAGAGAGAAAGTTGAGAGAGAGACAGAGAGAGATTGTGAGAGAGAGAGAGACTGAAAGAGAGAGAGAGTGCTGCGAGAGCTTGAGAGAGCTCGAGAGAGAGAGAGCTGCGAGAGACTGCAAGAGAGAGAGAGAGAGAGAGCTACGAAAGAGAGCAATAGCTAAGAGAGAGAGAGACTACAAGAGAGAGAGAAAGTGTGCCGAGAGAGCGTCGGAGAGAAAGAGAGAGTTGCGCAAAAGAGAGACTGCGAGTGAGAGAGAGAAAGGTTACGAGAGAGAGGGGGCTGTGAGAGACTGCGAGAAGAAGGTCGCCAAAGGTTGAAGAAGACGAAGGTCGCCGGAGTTTTGTGAAGAAGACAAAGGTCGCTGGCAAAGCGAAAAATATGAAGACATTGGGGGCTTGCGATGAAGAAGACGGGTTCGTCTCTGAGTGTTAGGTTTTTAGAAGATAAAAAAAATATTATTAAAACCTTATTTTATTTCATATTTGCAAGAGGGCCCTTCATCGTTTCTTTAATTAAAAAAAATCCCCTCCCAATGCCAAACCAGTGCCTAGGCGCTAGGAGGGGCTGGAAGACTAGGCACCGCCTAGGCGGCACCTTGACAACACTGACTTGTACTATCCCCCCTCTCACTCTATTACTTTGGACGGTAGCACACAACCACCCATAAGTCAGCTGTAGCAACATCCAGTTCATCATGAACATAGCGAAGCCTCACAAACACGCAATAGGCCACAACAAGATAACCATCTAGCACAAATAACAAAGACTCAGTTAATATGGCAAAATCAATGGAAGGAGGAGGCGAAAGATATTTAGGAGGAGGTAGAGAGAATTTGAAAATTCCTGTCGTCGATCGATGCTCAGCTGATCGAGATGAACTACGGAGCTGCTGTGTTCTGAGAACTACTTTTGTTTTCAATGAAGATCCTAAGCTGAAATATCCGAGGTTCAGGAACTAACCTGAAGTCCAACGCTGTCAGGATAACTATTCAAGCTTTGAAAGCAGACGTCATTACCCTTCAAGAAACAAAGAGGATGCGTATTGATAGAGCCAAGGTAGCTGGGTGGTGGAAGAGATCTTTTGTTGATTGGATTGAGCTACCAGCAGAAGGCACCTCAGGAGGATTCATCATCATGTGGGACCCCCGAAAGATAAGGGTTGTTGAGAGTTTGGAAGGCAAATTCTCTCTAATAGCCAATATGAAAGGGGAGGATGACAAGGAATGGTGGTTCACGACCGTTTACGACCTGTGCAAGAACCAAGGCAGGGAAGAATTCCTCACTGAGTTAGCAGCCATTTCAGGCCTCATCCAAGGCCCATGGTGCATCATAAGGGATTTCAACGTAATGAGAAATGGCTCGGAAAAGATGCAAGGCGAATACACATCAAGGCAAATGCATATGTTCGAAGAATGAATTCAAGACTTGGAACTTACGAAGTCAAACATGAAGAACCTCAAATTCACCCACCCCCCCCCCCCCCCCCCCCCCCCCCCCCCCCCCCCCCCCCCCCCCCCCCCCCCCCCCCCAGGGCCCCGCCCCCCCGCCCCCCCCCCCCCCCCCCACCCCACCCCCCCCCCCC
>JAJIYU010000118.1:0-83532 GCA_030144865.1 Tinospora cordifolia | reverse complement strand
TATTTTCTTTAATAATTCATCCAAAATTGAGAAAAATAGGAAAAAATCTTGTATTTTCTCATTATAATTTCAGAAAATACATTGAGTACATGTATGTCGGACCCGTCGTTCTGATGTTAAAAATGTGGGTCGTCACATATATATATATATATATATATATATATATATATATATATATATGTATGTATGTATGTATGTATGTATGTATGTATGTATGTATGTATGTGTGTGTGTGTGTATGTATGTATGTATGTATGTATACAATTTTTTGAACTATTAATAGTTTTATTAGAAGTTTAAAAATTAGTAATTTAATTAGTTGAAAACATGAAAAAATAAACATTAAGAATTTAAAATCTTTTATAAGAAAATAATAAAATTTTAGGCCCTGAAAGTAAACTTGGAACATAGAAACTTTATTTTGTTCGTGACAAAATTAATCATGATATTAATAAACTATTTAAATTTGCGAAAACTCAGTTATTAGACCTCTAATTATATGATAAAAGCTTGCAAGTAAATTATTAGAGTTAAAATTTTAAATTAAGAAAATTTAGACAACTTAGAAGTTATTTTCATTATAATGTATAAAATTCTAAAATTTAGGAATAATGTAAAATTAGTTAAAACTAATATCTAAATTCTATAATTAGTTTGGAAAAATATTTTGAATAAGATCTAATATAAATTAAGAACTTAGGAATTTTATTGATTCTTGAATTTTAGAGTTTGCAGATTGTAGATTTTGGGTATCGAGCATCTCGAAGGAAAGCAAGATCGCCCTGAAAAATGGCAGAATCAGGTGGGCATGACTTCTTTGCTCATATGTATTATATAGATTTAAAATTCAAAATATTTGTTTGAATAGTTCTAGGTTATTAGAATTTTATTAGGAAATTGATTGACATTGTTTGATTTATTTGAATGAATGTGTGATGTATGATGAATTATTCAAACTCATGCATAATCAATTCATGACATGATTGAGAATAAAGGTTTGCACTTAGCTTCATTCAAACATGGCATGTATGACTAGGAAAATATGCATTTAGATTCCATTGTTTACTCATGCACATTATCATATTAACTAGTAGGCATAGTTTAAATGATTTTCTAGTGTATTGTGTAATGCTTGATGTGATTGAGACTGTTTATAAAACTAAAATAAAACAATGGGTTATTAAGAAACCACGTACTGGTACGATTGTTGAGTCACAGGGCGGATCGTAGATATTCCCACCTGGAGTTGCCTGTGACAGCTCAAAGTCCTCGGGAGACGGTATGAACCGCTGTAAATACTCTCTCGTGGGCTGTGATACTGAGATATGACTAATTTTAGATGGTAGAAGTACCTGATGCCTCTATGATTACGATTGGATTGGATCACAGGAAATACCGAGAGGCATCTCAACCCTCTTCTAGTCATATACTTCGACCAAAACTAAATGAATGTTTGAACGCCTAATGTTTGAAAGTGTTTGTAATGTTTTGGATTGGGTCTGTATAATGCATGTATTGTGTAGGATCGATCCACTGGGCTTTCGAGCTCACTCCCACTTCATTTTTCACGTACATTTGGACGTAGAGCATGATAACTTACATCAAAAGACTCAGTTTAATTGGACGCCTCATTGGGGAGGTTGTCCGGGATAGGTGACTTGGAGGTCATGTTTTATGTATTTTACTGGATTATTTTAATGTATTTACGTTGGTTTTAACTTTAGTTTATTTTATCTTTAAATGATGTCTCTTATTTAACAATTTTGGTTTAATTGTAGTTTTAAAGAAATTCCGCCGCATTATTTATAAATTGTACTGAGAAATCCGGTGAATGTCTTGAGAAATGATCTGGATTTTTTTATTTTGTACAAAACATCTATCTAAATATTGACTTGCAAACGAATTGTTATGAGTTTCCTTTTGAAGAAAAAAGATTTTGATTGAATGAAAATTTAAGTAGCATTCCAATTTTCAACGGGCAATGATCCACTCGTGAGATAACACGTGATAGGAGGTCCGGTTGACAATTGGGGTGTTACAAGAAGGTTCTAAGAGAATATTCTCTCTTACTATGGGATGTCCAAAATGGATATAGAAGGGTTCTAGAATGAATATATCTTCTGAATTTGAATTAGAATTAAGCTAAAGAATATTCCTATATGCCATAAGAAAATTGACAAGTTTAATGACCTTGTGCAATACTTACCACATCTTTGTTTTAGTGTTTGGAAACTTGCTCAAAAGTGGAAAGCTGCCCATGCTGCCCAAGCTACCCTAGGACGTCCCTCTTGGCCCTTGAGAAAACTATAAATACCCCTTATGTTGCTCACAATCCCTCATTCCAAGAAGAAGAGAGACTCCTCCCTATTGTGCTTTCAAATTTCTTCTTCTTCTTTCATCTCATTTTCTTTTATGCATGAGTGAGAGACTTTTAGTTTCAATATTTATTGAGTAGTAGTGAGTTGTTTTGCTAAGATTCAGAAGTGCTAAAGCAAAGGGAACTCTGTTGGAAATTTTGGGAAAACATTTCTTAAGGTGGAAGTTGTTTCTCTTAAATACTTTTTTCTTGTTGAAACCATTAGAATGTTTATTTTTTGTGAGATTTAATTTTCTGAAATTTATTTAGTATACTTTCAACTTTTAGTATTCATGCATGTTTTTTGTTTGATTTTATTCATTTCCATGTATGCATGATGAAAGTCCCTTGCTAATACCTTGTTTTTAGGTATTGTCTAAATGTTTGATGCATATGGTGAATGGTGAATGTTTGTTTCTATAAAATTCTAAATTTCTCTCAAGTTTAATGCCATATTCTAAAAGTTTTATTTATGTTTTATGATTATGAGATTTAATATGAGAATATGGTGATCCTAACCACGTATCATCATAGTAGACACATGGTTGCCATGGGTGTTCTCTTCTTATGATTAGTTCATGAGGTTTGGAATACTTAAGTGATCGGTTGGTGGGTTTGAGTCCCTAAGTCTAACGTCCAATGAAAATGATTAAGAAAGGTCATATTTTACTTTAAGGAGTCACTTAGTTGAGAACATCAAGGGTTGAAAAACTTTTTTGGTCTAAGTTTCAACTTTACACAACTTGATGCTTGAAACGCCTAATGTTTGTTTGTGCTTGAATTATAGATGTGTTAGTGATTTAAATATGAAAATGGTTATTTAAGATCCACTGAGCTTAGTGCTCATCCTTTCTTTAACATTTTTTAGGAAATTGAATATGCAAGGACTTGGAACATCTCCTTTGATTTTATTTAGAAAATCTCTATGTAGGGCATGTTTGCCCAGTTTTATTATGAATTCCGTTGTAACCATTTTAAGTTGCAAGTTATGAAATTTTTTATGATTCAATAAAAACTTAGAGTTTCATTTACCTCTTATAATGTGGCCTTATTTAAATTTATTTGGGTTATGTACTATTATTTTGCATTACGGTATGGGATAATGGGAATAGAAAGTCAAGTGTGTGTCATTTGTAAAGTAACACCGAGCCCGGCCTGCCTTGTAGTTAAGTCCACTATTTCAACATTGGCTAAGTCCAAACACTCATAGAAGGAATACAAGGATCGAAGTGTTATACAGGGTGGCATTCCACCAAATCGTGGCCTCATTTTCAAGCATATGTGTAGCAAAAAATACTGATTCTCGTTCGAAAACTTTAATGTCTTAGCATTCTTCTCAATATTGTGAAGCCAGTTCACTGTTACATCTAAACTCAGACCCTATGGAACTCTTTGGGTCTCAAATCTAGAAACCTCTTCAACAAGTAATCATGAGTAGCCTCATCTCCTTGTTCACTAGGGCTACCTCTGTGCGGTTTGCGACTCTCTCAAGTACAACTAGTACAGGGGGTGCTACTAGTTTAGCCCTCTATCTCTTAGCTTCAATCCAATCCAGTGTCTTTCTCAATAAGGTTTTCAAGGCCTGAATAGCCTCAGTAAATGCCTTGATCATAGCCTCGAGCCTCTATATGG
Organism: Tinospora cordifolia; assembly: GCA_030144865.1. Classification (NCBI taxonomy): domain Eukaryota; kingdom Viridiplantae; phylum Streptophyta; class Magnoliopsida; order Ranunculales; family Menispermaceae; genus Tinospora; species Tinospora cordifolia. The sequence goes on along the minus strand of JAJIYU010000118.1, from coordinate 79,544 downwards.
GATCCTGCTCGAGCTGAATCTGAGGTGGTGGTGGTGGCATCGGCTCCGCTATCCTACGTGGTCTCCCACGTCGAGGAAGCATCATGGTTTGCATAAAATATTAAACTTCCATCATTTTTCCAAATTAAGCAAACCACAACTTTAAGTGATTATAACAAAAGATAACTACACGTTAAGGTAGCTATCTCCAAGTAAAAGTCTAATCACCTAGGTTTAAATTCTAAATCTTAAAACTCACTAACTCCCAATGACAGTCAAATTTCCCTCATGATATGGCCACTCTCACTAGGTTCCTCTTCTTGTCAATCAGAAGTAAAAACTTTTCATCCATAATTCTACTATGCTTTCTTAGTCATCTCTTGGGTTTTCCTAACTTCGGCAATTACTTTGAGGTTCCTTAGGTTAACACCAATTGTTGGGACCCCTTTCCTAGGGAGAAGGACGAACCAATTGGCATAGTGTTCTAACAAACCCATTCCCAACTTAAGCTCACCAAAACACTATTAAGCTTCTTCACAACATCATACATAACACTATCAAAGTAATCATAAAAAACGCGAAAACTACTAGAACAAATAATTATAGTAAATTTTTTTAGCAAAAGTCAACTATATATACAGTATCCTAAATGTCGCAGTAGTGAAATGTCTAAATCAAAATATTTGCAATATTTTCTTCACTTCTTATACATTATACTAACTCTCAAAACAATAAACCGAGTGACGAAACCTACAAAAATAAATGTGGTACACTCTATGCGATGACCACCTTCTTCCCTTTATCTGTAGAAGAAAAACCTAAAATGTTAGAGTAGTGAACCAATTTTGTCCACGGTGGCTTAGTGAGTAATGAAACCTAATCTATAACTTAAAATAAGAATTCTAGAAAACAACGTCATGTATGTATGTACAATAATAATAATGCAAATGAGTGCAATAGTTAATGAATGCTAAATCCACAATGCAATCGTGCACCTTCCATTTTGAAAATGGTTTTAATGGTGAAAACACGTGTCGAAGCTTTCAATAGCCTACAAGGCAATAATAAATCCACTCGAGCAGGTCAAACCCGACGGCTATGCGTATACTTATATCATATCATAGGGATTCGCCAACTCATACCTTATGTACGACAGACTCAAATCCTTTATAGGGAGCTAATTGATAGACCTGGCCCAACCGTACCCCCAAGTACAATGGCCACTCATCCTCAATGTTTTAGGGGAGTCCAATTGATAGACCTGGCCTGACTGTACCCCCGGGTACGCCAGCCACTCGTCCTCAATGCTCTACCACATCTAATACCCTAACCCGCACCTGAACCTTGACATTTTGTGCACATTTTCTTTTAAATCACATTCAAAGATTACAAATGCATTTCAATATATAAGAAGATTTCATTTATGTGATAAATTAGAAAGCACTACTCACAAGGATGCTCAACTCCTGGTGCTTCTCTAGTGACTGGTCGCATCCTACTAATGTTTGATCCTGCGTGATCAACTTAGTTTCTTAATATCTACATAAAACTTTGCTTAAATCTAACTTTATGGTCTTTGGTCAATCAAAGGATTGACTTGGTGAATTGTAGTCAACTCTATCTATCAGAACCCCTTCCCTAAGGAGAAGGATAAATCGACTGGCACAGTGTTCTAACAAACCCATTCTCAAACTAAGCTTGCCCAGAACATTGTTAAGCCTCTTCACAACACCATACATAACACTATCAAAGCAATCATAATAAATGCGAAAGGAACTAGAACAAATAATTATAGTAGAAATTTTTTTAGACAAAAATTAACTATATATACAGTGTCCCAAATCTAATAGTAACGAAATGTCTAAGTTAAAATATCTACAATATTTTTCTTACTTCCTATACATTGTACTAACTCTCAAAATAGTAAACCATGTGGAGAAACCTACCAAAATGAACGAGGTGCGCTTCACACAATGACCACTTTCTTCCCCTTATCCACAAAAGAAGAACCTGAAATGTTAGAATAGTAAGCCAATTTTGTTTACAGCGGCTTAGTGAATAATATAACCTAATCTATAACTTAGAACAAAAATTCTAAAAAAACAACGTCATGTATGAATGCACAATAATAATAATAATGCGAATGAGTGCAATAGTTAATGAATGTTAAAACCACAATGTAGTCATGCACCTTCCATGTTGAAAATAGTTTTAATGCCAAAAACACATAATTCCCCTCGAGTGGGATAAATCCGACAGTTAGGCATATACTCATATCATATCACAGGGAACCAATTGATAGACCTAACCTAACGGCCCCTCGAGTATGAAAGTTACTCGTCATCAATGCTCTACCACATCCAATACCCTAACTTGCACCCGGACTTCGATATTCGGTACACATTTTCATTTAAATCACATTTAAAGATTGCAAATACATTTTAATATGTAAGAACATTTCATTTATGATAGAATAACAAATTAAGCGATAAATTAGAAAAAACTACTCACAGGGATGTTCAGCTCCCAGTGCTCTCTAGTGACTGGTCACGTCCCACTGATGTTTGATCTTGCTCGATTAATTTAGTTTCTTAATATCTACATGAAACTTGGCTCAAATCTAACTTTATGGTCTTTAGTCAATCAAAGGATTGGCTTGGTCAATTGTACTCAACTTTGTCTAAAGCTAACCCATGCCGACTTGTCAAATCGACGAGGTCAACATGATTAACAAGGTCAATTAAACCTTTAATATTGACTGAAAATACTACAAATATGGGTTGTCGACATGTGTCCTACCTTTAGTACACAATACTCAACCACTTTTATAAATTTGGCAGTTCAATACATAAATATTATTTTCTATGTTATATATTTCCCTAATAAGTATTTCATAATGTTATACAATATTATATAATATTTTTTCTATTATTTATCATTATTTTTACCCAATATACATTTTTTCTATATTTATGAATTGATCCTCAAATTGCATAAATGCGAATTCAATATATCAATTGACCTCCAAAAATTATAATTTCAGTATTATTGAGTTCAAGGTTTTATTCTGGACATTAAAGTATCCACTAACTAAAATTTCAGTATTAGTGGGTATACTCTCTATGTGTTAACTTTCAACTACCATATAATTTTTTGGAGTCCACGAGGGTATAAATAATATATATATTTGTATTCTACTTGTAACTCTGAACATAATAATATATATTATATAGTTTCATTTTTAAGAAAAATATGTTGTAATTTTGGATCGCGCTTTCAACTAATACATTTATTAAAACTATACTATAAAATTAAAATTCACAATTTTTATAATAATTCAAAATTAAAAAGGAGGTAAAAATATTTTACTGAAAATGTCGGATCTTCAAAGTGGGCAACTCCTCTTCTTTTCCTCCCTTTCTTTTTTCTTTTCTTTGTCTCCCTTTTTTCTTTTCTTTTCTTTTCTTTTTCCTTTTTCTCTTTCTTCTCTCCTTCTTTCTCTCCTTTTTCTTTCGATTCTTGGATAGACAATGGGAGTGGATGTTGTGAGAATGAGAGAACCTTTATATAGACAATGAATTGGGTGGGTCCCATGCATTAATATTCAACTCCTACAACCTTATCCATGACTCATCACACATTATCTTCTAAATTTGGTTTTTATTATTATTATTTTTCTTCATTATCTTCCAAGTCATGTGATAATGATCTAATTAAGTCATATTTTGTTTTTGATTTATCCATCATGAGTCATCTACTTTATCCTCTTATTATTATTATTTCTTTTTCTTTATTTTTTTCTTATCCAACCAAGGACACACACATATATATAATAATCAACATACATATACATATACATATATATATATATATATATATATATATATATATATATATATGTGTGTGTGTGTGTGTGTGTGTGTAAGTATGTATGTATGCATATATATACATGCAAAAATTTTATTCATTTTTTTTCTTTTGATTAATCCAACCAAGCACATTTATATATAACAATAACAATACTCGTATATATATTTTTTTCATTTAATTTAAATTACATCTGTCTACATATTGTAATAAATCGTAAATTTTTAATGTGAACATGTTGACAATGGAATTATGAAATAAATTAATTAAGAAAAATAAAATGATAACACCATGTTTTATAACTATATTGATATGTGGAAATAAATATTTTGATGTTTATTATGATTGAGAAAAAAAATAAAAATAATAATCTAAAGAAAGAAAATTAAAAATAACCCTAAATGTTTAAACACGTACAGATCAAAAATGAATTTTTAAGAATACCAAATAAATATAAAAATTTTCAAAAATAAGATTTAAATGTTTATTACAATATTTATTAAAGAAATAAAATAAATCATGTCGATTCAAGTAGAAAAAAATTAAAAAACAAAAAGGATACTTATGAGAGCTTTTTGAACTGATTTCCAAAAAAAGGGAGAACTGGGCAAAAATTTTCTCTATAAAATAATAACCACGGGTACTATTCATGCGGTTACTAGTCATCCCATTTTTAATCGCAAAAATATAGACAACGAACGAGAAAAGAAAAATCACAAATCATGTTTTGGGGCATTCGATTTTGGTAACCGGAGATTCGATTTTCTCTTGGAGATAATCAAAATGATCCAGATCAAATCTAGAGCAATTTTAAGCATCTAAGGTAAGATTTTGAAGCCTTAAACTCATTCAAATTAATTTCCATGGGCTAACAACATCAAAATTACAAAGTTGATTAGCGATTTGGGGTTTTGACGCACAGAATGATCTGGGGCCAATTGTGCTCAGATCTTCCTTTTAAATCGATGAATTAATGATTCTAGACTAAATTTTGAAAGTTTTGACTATTCATGTGCAATTTTTGACGAATCTAACAAAATTTGATTGGATTTGGGCGATTTGGGGGAAAAAATACTTTGGGAAAGGATAAGACTTAATCCGCTCAACATTTGAGGTAATAGTCAGAATTACAGTTGTTCTATTTTGAATTTGGAAGAAAATGAATGTAGTTTTGTATGTTGATGTGGTGAAATAGGAAATTCAAATTTTGGAAAATCTTAATTTAGGATGCAATTCCTTGGATAGGTAATAAAACTCAATCTATTCCTCTTTTGAAGTTGTATTCAGTTTTAAATGTGTTTTATTCCTAATTTAGAACATGTTGACTATAATTTCGCATTTTTGAGTAAAAAAATGGAAATCTAGATTTTTGTACTATTGTAGAAGAGGGGTTTTTTGGTGATTTGGAGTGAATGATGAGGTTTAATCATTTCAGATTGTGGACTTTGAGCGTGATCCTCGTGAGTAAATGCAAGAGTCATTCTACATTGTTAGATGGGTGGGATTCTATTGCTCACTAGTATTATGTAGATTTTAAGTCCAAAGCATAATAGTTGTGTAGCCTAGGATGTTAGATGCATGCTAGGATGTGTATAATTCTTGAATGCTTTAATTGACAATTGAGCATAATGTCTAGTTATATGCTTTCAGTAATTGCTTGAATATGAAGCATAATGTCTGGTTATTTTTATTACTTATTTCATGAGATAGATACCTTGCATGATGATATGATATGGAATGAAATCTATTGAAACTAAAGAAGATTAAATTAAGATTTAATAATTCCACATACTGGGGCGATGGTGGCATCTGTTGACGACTTGTGGACGTGGCCATATTTGTCACACGACTCCTTCCAGATCCCATCGTTGGTGTCTTTATTGGAGTAGCATGCGACGACTGAGGGTTCCTTAGATGGGTGAGTAGTGTTCGTACACATTGTACATGTTCTTGGATGTTGTGACAGGTCGAGAACGGTATCGTAGCTCGAGGCGGTACTGGCTAGGACGGATTTCATGTCCAAAGGGAGCATAACTCTTTTGGTCTTAAAGTACAACAAAACAATTGAATGTTTGAAACAATTAATGTAATGAAAGTGTGTGCATGTTTTGGATTTTGGTTTATATAATGCTAGTGATGTGTAAGGATGATCCACTGGGCTCTTGAGCTCACACCACTCTCTTTTATAGGTACTCGCAGAGGTGGAGTACACTGACTAACCGAGGTATGGATATTGTGGGGTAGCCTCATTAGGAGGTTACCAAAGGACTTTGAGTTTCTTTTGATTTTAAACTTTTTTACTATTTTTGTATTTATGAAGAAAACTGAGACATGTGGCCTATTTTGTTGTATAGATTTTGTGATATAAATTTTAAAACACTGTATATGTTTCGCACCGTAGATTTTCTGTAAGCTTTTGAAGGAATGTTTATGCTGCAAAAGAAATGTATATTTTTCTAATATATTTGAACTGTACAGCATTAGCTATGTATTTTTGATAGTTGATTCCACTGCAATATCTTGTGTGACGACCCATGTTTTGATGTACGAAAATTTTTGGGTTTGATATATGTATTTTCAAAAATTTTAAATGAAATACATGAATTATCCTCAGTTTTTTTTTAATTTTGAATTATTTGTTGGAGAAAACTAAAATAGGGGGAAAATGTTATTTTGAAGGAAAAATACATGGGACTATAAGAAAAATGTAATTTCTTGAGAAAAATAATTTTTGAGATTAATTATTGAATTTTAGAATAATTATGGAATTTTTGGTGCAATTAAGAGATTTTTTTGGAGAAAAATGAGATTTTTGATGAATTATTCAATTTTTAGGAGAAAATAATGGAATAAATGAAAAAATGATATATAATGGAAGATTTTGGATGAAAGATGGGGAAATAAAATTTTTTTAATGATTTTAAAAAAATATATAATTATTTTTGGATATACATACATACATACATATATATATATATATATATATATATATATATATATGTATGTATGTATGTATGTGGGTGTAAGAAAAAAACAAAAACAAAAAAAAAAATTCGGACTTGGCAGCCCTGGCGTTGGGCCTGGACTGCCAGGCCCGTCGTTCGGGCGGGCCACAGACGCACAGGCCAAGCTCGGTGCATGGGCCATTCGGGCTGTGCGGGCCAGGCTGGCACTGGGTCGGCCTGCGCTCCAGCCGGCTCAACGTCCTGGTTTTCTTCTTCTCCCCTGGTTTTCCCCTTCTCTTGACGAAAAAACAGCTGCCACGAACTGTTTTTCGCCCCTGGAATTCCAAACTTCGACAGCTCCGCCGAGCAGGATTTCGATGGTGGACACGTGAACCATGTAGGCAACCTTACAAGCTACGTGGGAAACCACATGGCGAGCTCATTGCCAAGCATGAAGAGCTCAAACATGCAATGAAACCCATTTTCGAATTTTTCATGTTTAAACACCCAACTTGCACAACTTCGTTCTCCTTCATCCGACCACCATTTTGGACGTTTTTGTACTTGTTGGAAAGCCCTTAGACTCCTCTTCAAGCTCCTACAAGCATCGGTCACCATTTCATGACCGGTAAAGACGAAAACAGCTAGGAAAACACATTGTCCAACACTTGGAAACCCAAAAAAACTGAAGCTACATGTTTATCTGAACTTCATGGAGCCAGTTCACCACCCATCCGAGGTCTATTTTAGACGTATGATAGCTTGTTGAAAAGGTTGAAACATCTACTTTAACTTTCCTTTTGTACGAATGTAGCACCCCAGCCCTCCTGCGGGTTCCCTTAGGCCGCGCACGACTGAGAATGCGTGCCCGCTCGACTGGGAAGCCGCCACCGCATCGTCCGCTGAGAGCCGGAGCGCTACTAAAATCATTTATCAGAGATTCTATTTCAAATAATAAGAAAATCATTTTAAATGGTCATGAAAAATTTTTTTGAAACAAATTTCTAAGTAAATAAATTAAATCTGTAAAATTTCAAATGCCATGAAAACGTCGAATTCAATAGTTAAACACCTTAAAAATCTCCAACATAATACCAAAATATTTAGTCATGTGTAAAATCTTAAAACAAAAGGAAAGAAAAGGGGCACATACCGGGTTCAGTCAAATACAAAGGCAAAATGCGCAGTAAACACTAACAACCTCCTCGGCGAGGTTTCAAAATAACTGAGTCCTCTACGATGTCCTCGACTCGTGTTATCTCAAAAATCACCTGGAAAAAAAAGGGGAGCTTGAGAGCCCAGTGGATCATACCGTACATCACTAGCATTATTCAAACCAAAATACCAAACATGCAAACACTTTCATTAATTAGGGCGTTTCAAACACTTATTTGCTTTTCGTCGTAGTTAAGACCGAAAGGTTTGTGGCCTCGGTGTCCTCTTCGTGGTCCGGGAGTGAATTCGGAGGCACCGCCAGAAGGCCGATTACCTTTCGGGATCCTGGCGAGGCGTAAGGCCCGAAGTGACACTCAGCCCGCAACCAGTCTCGTTGAGGACACCCACGATGACACCCTAAGGCCAATCACCACACCGGTACGTGGTTCTTTTGTCGTAATTTAATCTTCTTTAGTTTCACAGACAAAGTTTTCAATCCATAACAGCATAACATGCACTAACCTATGCAATTAAAATCATATAATTATTCAAGCAATCTTATCTCTAGAACGCACATAACCGGACGTCATGATATCATGGCAATCATTACAATCAATTCACACATCCCTAGCAGGAAACTAGGTACAAGAATAAAAACAACCATCATGTTTTATATTTAAAATCCAAATAATAATAAAGAGTGTAGAGTCACACTGTTAGCAACCCCGCAAGTATACGAGATCGCAGTAGTAATAACCGGTAAGACCGGGTATCGTCGTCAGGGAAAAAGTGTTGCTTTTGCTTTCTAATACCAGATTTACTATTGATCACAATTTTATCAAGACTAGATTGGATGTGATTGAATTAATTTTAACTCTAGAAACTGTTCTAAACAAAGATAATTGTTAATGTTAAGAATTCAATAGATAAACATGTCTAGGATAGTGAATGTCGCTGCTTAGTTTATAAATCTTCGTTGTAGTTATGAATTAGCTAATTTATGAGCTATAGCATCAATGGTTGAAATCCTTTCCCAAGGTAGTTCAACACTCACTAGATTTGTTTTGTCAAACCCTCTTCCGAGGCGTTCACTTAATAATTTATGTGCTTTGTCCAACAATCCCTGTGCAACTCCCTAGATTGGTCAACAATCTCCTGATTAATCAACCAGTCTAAGTCCAAATTGTTATATCCACCCTTTAGGCTTCTCTCCTGAGAGAGACCAAAGTATTAAGTTCAATACATCTATGACTAGTAGACATAAGGTTTTAAGTCTACACAATAAGGAATAAAATCTATAACTCAGCAACTACAATTAGATATTACAAACCATGCTTTGAACATCACATCCCGACAATAAAACTGATTAGCTAGACATGAATTCAAAGGAAAATCATCAAATTAAATTCAAAGAAGCAATACATACTCAAATCTCTTTAACAATCTTCAATTCTCAATAAAAATCTAGTCTTTCATGCCCTAATAGCCGTCACAGTGATTTCTCTTCGATCTTCGGTCCCCCTAACTCTAATTACCATTTTCTATTTATAGTCCCGCACTAAAAAACCTAAAAAATACGAAAATCTCGCTAGACAATCGAGTGACCCCGGTCCTTGACTTTGATGTCAAAACCCAGGAATTTTCATGTTCTGTCCACCGCGGTCTGTGTTGTTTCTGTGCAAATCACATTCTAGTGATTGCGGTCTCCAGTTTATGGACTGCGGTTACCAATGGAATACGTGCTGGTTTTATTCTTCTGTTGTTACTGCAGTCTTCAGTTCTTAGACCACGGTCTACTAGTATTTGCTCTTGATTCCATCTCTTATTTGCCTTCTTCTGATGCATTCTTCTGTGTGCTTCAACTTGTATCCTGCAATGCACTCAATTCTTTTCCCAGACATCATTTTCTCATAGAAGAATATCAAAACTATAAAAAACAAGGCTTAAAAGTTATTAAACAATTTAAATCCCTAAAGACATGCAACTATTGTTAATTATGCAATTCTTTACTTCTATTCTCTTTTGTTTCTTATAAAATGCATCATTTTGTCTAATCTAATGTTAGTTTGCTATGCGACTAACAAATACCCCCAAACGTAGACTATTATTTGTCCTCGAACAATGATTCTAATCTAAAATCAACATGTCATGCCATATAGACTTTAAATTCTTTTTCACTCATCATTGTAACCTCAATTTTCTATTCCTATAGCTTATGACTCATCAACAATCCCTTAGGGCCATTCAATTTATCTAGATTTTCAGTTCATCTTCTATTCTTTCTCAACTTTACCCTTTCATCTGTTAGTATCTCGATCCTCCTAGACTTTGTAAGTGATTTGCAGGCACCATCCCACTCACAGAAATCATTTCCTAATACTTAAGTACACAGACTCTCTCAATTCTCTCATCTATCTATCTTCTACTTAAGTCAAACTATAATCAGGATCAGTGGTCTTTCTTTTAGGTTGTAACGTGGTCTGGCTCAAGGTACAAGTGTAATAGGAATTTAAATCTAACTTAGGTGTACACTCATAGCAATAATAACCTAGTTTGTTTGATTTTCTTTATGTAGCTTGATCCTTTCTTTCCAAGCCTTTGTGTTTTTTTCCTCGTTCATGCTCACAACCATGTCTTCATAGCTCCCCCCAAACTTATTTCAGTACATGCACTCCAAATTGTACTCATACAAAAGTCAAGAGTTCAACTATCATTGACAATACTGAAATACTAAAGAAAATAAATATAACTCTTTTTCTTTCTTTTTTGTTAATTCAAATCTGAAACAAAAATCGAAAATATATGTATTTCAATGTTAGCATCCCCTCCTTCTTTCACATCATCAGAATAGGCAATATTAAAACTATAAGTGCATACAAATAGGTCAAATGAGATATTGATAAAAGGATAGAGTGTTTCTATATATAATGTTTAGGTTCATAACAAGAAAACAGGTTACACCCCATCGGGCCCACCGGTCTCATCGAACCTACGCCGCGTGGCGGCCGCATGGCGCACCGCGTGACGGCTATGACTCACTAGGTACTGTCCCCTCCCCTAGGGGTTTTTCTTCGCCTCCGCAGAAATTCAAACCTAGGACCTGAGGCTTAAGTACCTAGTTCATTCCTCAGTGGGACCAGTGGGCCTGGTGGGGTGTGACAATAAAAAGGCACCTCTTTATTGTAACAACCCATCGCCACCGCCACTGGGACCCACACCCACGTTATGGCACATCATGGCATTGTTACTCACAAGGTATTGTTCCCCCCTTGGGATTTTATTTCGCCTCCGTGGAGTTTTGAACCCATGACCTAGGGGATAAGTATATTATTCTTGTAACATCCACTACCATTGAACAATAGTAGCGGATGATGAAAGAAATAAGTACTTGAGCCCTAGGTCTTAGGTTCGAATTTTCGCGGAGGCGAAAGAAAACCCCATGGGGCAGGGGACAATACCTTGTGAGTGACAAGCCATGACGTGGGCCCTACGACGTGGGTAAGAGTCCCGATAGGATTCCCGGTGGGTGTTACAATAAAAATTCAATGGTAGCAGATGAGGAATGAACTAGGTACTTAAGCCCCAGGTCCTAGGTTCGAATCTCTACGGAGGCGAAGGAAAAAACCTAGGGGAGGGGACAGTACCTAGTGAGTCACAGCCGCCATGTGGTGCGCCATGCAGCATAGATCCGGTGGGACTGGTGGGCCCGGTGGGGTGTGACAATAAAGCTCAAAATTGGTTACAAAGGATTAGAAATGTTGGGACCGGGCTTTAGGCTATGACTCAAACAATGATGGCCTAATTCATTTCGCTCCTATAATCATTCCTAAGCAGTGTTCAAGACAAATTTGATTATATTAAGAGTCTGTGGGAAGTTCTCTCCACTTGTGGTTTGGTTTCTGCTCCTCACTTTCTCAGTCTTCGGAGTCTCAATCTACCTAATACTACAGAGATCTGTTAAGGTCTAATTTTAGACAAACCAAGCACACAGACCGTTTGAAAGTATCCTAATTCTTTGTCTCATCACACTAGAGGAATTTTCAATTTCATAGGTTATTTAGTGAAAATTTTCATAAATATGGCATGACTCTAGCCTAAATGACGTATATATGCTCTATATTCTCATGTCTTAACTAATGTGCTTATGAATTATCACTAAATAAACAATCCTAATATCTAAATGTCATGAGAGACTTTACATAGCTATGCATGTGATATGCCAAAAATATATGCAGTTTAGAAGCATTAATGCACACAAAATATGTAAAATAAAAAAAATAAACCTTAAAAATAATAAACCTGACATGAACTTGACCTAAAATGACTTTGAAGAAGAATTTCTTCAATGCGCACCCCCAAACTTATATTGTGCCTTGTCCTCAAGTGCACATAGAGACGTAAATATGGGCAAGGTAACACATCACACATGCATTCAAAGAATAAAAAAAGAAAAAATTAGTCTAGAAACTATGGCAAAATATAGATTAGCATTGGACTAGTGAACTAACAGTCAGAAATAATGCATTAACAGAAGAAAAAGAGAAACATGGGAACCACAAAGATACAAAAGTGTGATTTTCCAAAATAAACACAAGAAAAGCAAAATAAGCATAAAAAACCACGGTGCTCAAAGATCTGCACCAAAGACTTCGTCCTTCGTAATAAAGTCATTGAAATTATCACCACCATCGTCCTCATCATCATCATCATCATCATCTGCATGGACCACTAGCGGAGGAGGCTGTACTGGAGGTACGCAACAAGTCATGTCCATGTAAGGTACTGCACAAGGGGGAGGATGAAAAACTGCTGCCATATTCGGGTTCTTACGGTGCATCCACTCGGTCATGTATGCCATCCAGTGCATCATAGTGTGCTCCGTAGTAGATAGAGATGCAGCCGCGGCTGAAGAAGACTGAGGGGCATCCGTAGGGCATGTAGGAGCGGAGGCAGGAGCAGTAGCTGGTGGAGGAAACTCAGTAGAGGCCCTACGCCTCTTGGAAGCTGTTGATGTGAGCATCTTCATCGCAATATGATCTTTCATCTTCAATAAAGGCTCTATCTTGTCCCAAAACGATCGCTGCCGGTCTGCATAATTCAGTAATCAGAGTAGGGTGTGGCAAACCGGCATTGGTTCTATCTATAGCAGACCTGATAGAACTAAAGATGAGTGCCCCAATATTAATCGAGAGTCCCTTCATGATGCAGTAAACTAACACTGCTCTCTCCATTGTCACTCTGTTAATGACCAATGAGGGAAGTAGATTTGCACAAGCTAAGTATAGCCAAACCTTTACTTCATTCTTAAACATAGTCTTCATGAGATTGACAGGCTTGTTGTTGTAGCAAATCCATGACGCCTTGTCAATGCATAGTATCCGAAGAACCTCATCCGGATCAAATCTTGGTAGCAAAGTTTAGTAGTCATCCGGAGAGTCCGCGAGAAGACCGTATACCTCATTAATAGCCGCGGCATTGAATGGCACCCATTTACCCCGTACCCAAACAGATGTGCCTTCTCTATCAGGGGCGTTGGCATAGAATTCTTGCACTATGGAAACCACTGCGTTGCCAGGTGCCTGAATCAACTTTCCCCAGTTTCTGGCAGCTATAACAGTATTGATGCCCAATGCACACTCCTCATTCATCATCATGATTCCTCTCTCAAGAATCAAATGTCTGTTGGAGCGAATGATGTTGAATCTCTGTTTTGCGTTTGCTGTCTGAATCAATTCCTATCAGAGGGTAGAGGAGGAGGTGCTTATTGCTTCCCTTTAGAAGCAAGCATTTTCATTCTTGGAGGCCTGCAAACACAGAGATTAAAAGTAAGGGAAACAACAAGATTCATATACAACAACACATCAACCATTCAATGAAATAGACTCAACATGTGGTTCTAGTATATGGTCTAAGTGTTATAGCATCAAAGTCATTCAATATGCATGAAACATTGAATCTTGTATTGCTTGTGATGGTGAATGACATACAAAATCTGATGAAAAGACACCTCATTTCGTGAAACAACACATCTAAAGCCTTAAATTACTCATGAACATGGATGTGAGCAAGTCTTAGTGCACAAATGAATCAAATAAATAGCATTTTCATAGTCAAGAAGAGAATAATATGGGTTATTGAGCAAAATCACCATGAAAGCATAAGATAACACACAAAACATTCTTAAATCATCTAAACACTCAAACAAATGCAAGAAACTAATGAGAAATCAAAGAAAAACACTTACATTTTAACTAAAAGAGGGTGAAAAGCTCGGATTTTCAACACAAAAATGAGTGGAATAACCGAATCTTTGCTTCAAAGGACGCATGGACCGTGATCTTGCTTTATGGACCGCAGTCCATGTGCCTATTCATGTTTAAAAGAGACACAACGAACTGTGGACCGTGGTCTTCAGAGTGATTCTCAAAGGCATGTTCTGTGGATCGGGTCAGTGGAAATGCATACACTGGTGACCGCAGTCCTTGTGTTTCATGGCAAAATCAGTCATTCAGTGGACCGCGGTCTGTAGAGTGAGGACTGCGGTCAACAGGATGTAATTTGTGTATTCTATATGTGGGCCGAGGTCAGCATATCATGGACCGTGGTCTACAGTTTGATGGACCCTTTTTTAGTCAATTGTAAGTGCATTAACACAATTTCTCCCTAAAATCTAACAAACTAAACTCAAAAATATAATCATGCAAACACCTATAGTGGGTTGCCTCCCACTCAGCACTAAGTTTAACGTCGTTAGCTCGACGAGGTTACGCTGCTTCAATTGTTGAGGAGAACTGTCTCCACCATTTGTTTTGGACCACTGTAGAAAATCTTCAATCTTTGGCCATTCACCTTGAACTTGTGACCATCCACCAGGCTCTGCACCTCTACTGCTCCATACGGGAAGACTTGAGTGACTAAAAACGGTCCCGACCATCGAGATTTAAGCTTACTCGAAAACAAACAGAGTCTTGAATTAAAAAGAAGCACTTGCTACCCAAGTTTGAACTCCTTATTCTCTATGACTTGATCATGCCATTTCTTCACGCGCTCTCTGTAGATGGTGTTGTTCTCAAATGCTTTTCTGCGAAACTCTTCAAGTTTTACGAGCTGCAACAACTGATTCTCACCACAAGCCTTTGCATAGAAATTTAACTTCTTAATTGCCCAGTAAGCTCTATGCTCTAACTTGCAAGGTAAGTGACAAGATTTTCCATACAGTAATTGATAAGGAGACATACCAATGGGTGTTTTAAATGCTGTTCGATAGGCCCACAATTCATCATCTAACTTCAATGCCTAGTCCTTACGGTTTGTACCAACCATTTTCTGCAATATTGACTTGATTTCCTGGTTAGACACTTCAGCTTGCCCGTTAGTTTGAGGATGATAAGGTAGGGCAACCTTATGCCTCACGCCATACTTAGTGAGAAGGTTGTTGAAGACTTTATTGAAAAAATGTATTTCTTTATCACTCACAATGGCTCTAGGAGTACCAAAACAGGAGAAGATATTTCTTGTAAGGAACTTAAGGACCACTCGTGCATCATTCTTTGTTGTGGCCACAGCCTCCACCCACTTAGAGACATAGTCAATCGCTAACAGGATGTATTGCTTGCCAGCTAATGGTGGAAATGGCCCCATAAAGTCAATGCCCCACACATCAAACAATTCCACTTCTACTAATGATTTAAGAGGCATTTTATTCTTCCTAGAAATGTTTCCTTGCTTCTGACATGCCTCACAAGTCTTGACAAACTGATAGGCATCTTTTAACATGCTTGGCCAATAAAACCACTCTCAAGAACACGTTTAGTTGTTCTTTGATGGCTATAGTGACCACTATAAGGTGAAGCATGGCAATCATGAAGAACTTTATTAATTTCAGGCTCAGGAATGCAACGACGAATCACCTTGTCAACACACCTCTGGTAAAGAAAGGGATCATCCCAAAGATAGAACTTACTTTCATGTATAAAACGTTTTAGACGGCTTTGAGATAGATCTGGTGGTGTTACGCCAATGGCTTTGTAGTTAGCAAAATCTGCGTACCATGGAAAGTTGTCATTTACTGCCAAGAGACGCTCATCCTGGAAGACCTCCACTATTCCCTTTGAATCAGGATTTGCTTCATTTGACAGGCGAGACAAGTGGTCAGCCACAACATTTTTTGTACCCTTCTTGTCTATTACTTCAATATCAAATTCCTGCAACAACAAGATCCACCTTATTAATCTTGGTTTAGCATCCTTCTTTGCAAACAACTGTCTGATTGTCGCATGATCGGTGAAAACTTTGACATGTGAGCTCACAATGTATGATCTGAACTTGTCACAAGCAAAAACAATAGCTAGCAACTCCTTTTCAGTGTTTGTATAGTTTTTTTGAGCATCATCTAATGTTTTGCTTGCATAATAAATGGCTCTGAACATTCTATCACGCCTTTGTCCCAAAACTACTCCTACTGCATAATCACTAGCATCACACATGATTTCGAATGGTTCCCCCCAAACTGGTGTTGACATTATTGGAGTAGTTGTCAAGGCTCTCTTAAGTGTGTTAAAAACATCAACACACTCAGTTGTGTAGATAAATTCGGCCTCCTTTTCCAACAATTGGCATAGAGGACAAGTTATATGAAAAAAGTTCTAGATAAATCTTCGATAAAAACCTGTGTGCCCCAAGAAACTCCACACCTCACGCACTGTTGTTGGTGGTGACAAATTCTCTATGGCTTGAATTTTTGCTTTATCGACTTCTAGGCCATTAACAGAAACTCTATGGCCCAACACAATGCCTTCCTGAACCATAAAGTAACATTTTTCCCAATTTAAGAATAGATTCTTTTCTTCACACCGGGAGAGAACTCGTTTTAGATTGTTGAGACATTGTTCAAATGTCTCACCAAACACTGAGAAGTCGTCCATGAAAACCTCCATGATGTCTTCAATCATATCAGCAAATATTGCCATCATGCATTGCTAGAAAGTTGCTGGTGCGTTGCATAGGCCGAATGACATTCTCTTAAATGCATAAGTGTCATATGGACAAGTGAAAGTAGTCTTTTCTTGATCTTCTAGTGCAATGACTATTTGATTATATCCAGAATATTCATCCAAGAAACAGTATAAATCATATCCAGCAGTACGATCCAACATTTGATCCACAAAAGGTAAAGGGAAATGATCCTTACGAGTTGCCTTGTTTAGCTTCCGATAATCTATGCAAACACACCATCCTGTTGTTGTTCTTGAAGCTATGGACTCTCCTTTTTCGTTTGTAATCACAGTCATTCCCCCTTTCTTAGGCACAACATGAATAGGGCTAACCCATGGTGAACCTGATATAGTATAGATGATTCCAACTTTTAGTCACTTCATAACCTCTTTCTTCACCACTTCTTTCATAATAGGATTGAGCATCCGCTGATGTTCCATTGTTGGTTTTTATGAGTCCTCCATTAAGATTTTATGCATGCAAATGGCCGAACTTATCCCTTTGATATCTTCAATAGTCCATCCTAATGCAGATTTATGCTCCTGTAACACCTTCAGCAACTTTCCTTCTTGAACAGGTGCAAGTGAGGAGGAGATAAGAACTGGAAGTCATTTGTTTTCATCCAAAAATGCATATTTCAAATGCTCCGGTAGCTGTTTCGATTCCACTTCCTTAGGAGGTTCTTGAACAACTTCAGATGACTGATTTTTAGGCAATTGTTCCTCTTTGCTATGGAATTCTGGTGCGCTTACTTCTAAAGCTAGCACCACAAGCTACTCTTCTTCTGTTATAACTTCAGGAAATGTCAATGAATGAGAGATGCTTCCCAGCAACTCATCTTGTAAGCTTAGTGCCTCCACTACCTTGCCAATGCAAGAGTTTAGGATCTCCACCCTGTTGCATTCATGTAGGTCACTAGGATATTGCATTGCCTTGTATAGATTAAAGATCACATTCTCATCATTAACTCTTAAAGTTAATTCTCCCTTGTATACATCAATGAGAGCATGCCCGGTAGCTAGAAAGAGTCTTCCAAGGATAAGTGGTATTTCACAATCTTTCTCCATGTCTAAAACCACAAAATCCATTGGAAATATGAACTTATTTACCTTGACCAACACATCCTCAACAACTCCTTTTGGATATGTTAAAGATCTATCAACTAGTTAAAGAGTGATGGTTGTTGGCTTGATTTCTGTCATTCCCAACCTTTTACATACCGCTAAAGGCATCAGATTTATGTTTGCTCCGAGATCACACAGTACCTTCTCAAAAATTTCAGACCCAATATTGCAAGGTATAGTGAAGCTACCTGGATCTTTCAACTTTTGAGGAAGCTTCTTCTATAGGATGGCACTGCATTCTTCAGTGAGCCTGACTGTTTCAAAATTTCCAGTTTCCTTTTCTTGGACATGATCTCCTTCAAAAACTTTGCATAATTGGGCATTTGTTGCAAAGCTTTAGCAAATGGAATGTTTATATGGATTTTCTTAAACATTTCCAAAAATTTAGCAAACTGTTCATCCATGTTCTTTTTCTGAAACCTTTAAGGAAAAGGTAAGGGTGGAGTTTTAGAAATTCTGCTCTCTTGATTTGCACTTACTTTGGTCTTCCCTTTTAATGATGTCGGTTATTCATGTTGACTTATGGATGACTTTGGCACATCTCATTGCTAACAGCTCCCTTAGCTTGATTAGGTAGTATACTTGGATTTGGAGGACCTACTACCTCTTTGCCACTCCTTGTAGTAACCGCCTTGCAGCTCTCCTTTGGATTTACTTGAGTATCACTTGGAAAAGAGCTCTGCTGCTAGTTTGACACTATTTGTGCCAATTGCCCCACTTGTGCTTCCAGATTTTTAACAGTAGCATTAATGTTTCCAACCTGAAGTTCAATTCCGAAAACTCTTATGTCATTTTTATCAACCCTGCCAGTCAACTCTTTGAAGAATCTTGAGTGCATCAAGTTTAACCTCCAAAGATGGCTTCTTATCTTGTAAAGGTTGTTGATTGACAAATCCTGGAGGCATTTGAACATTTCTATTACTTGCATATGAGAAATTCTCATGGTTTCTCACACCCGGATGGTAATACTTTGGGACATTATATGCCCCAACTGGTGCTTGATACCCGTTGAATCTGTTCATTGCATTCATCTGTTCAATTGAAGCTTCTCCATGATAGGTTGACTTATTTGCTTCACCAATGGAGTGCACTTGTTGATGTTGTTAAAGTTGTGCTCCACTCTTCTTTTCTTCCACCAAATTCAACTGATGGGTCATTGCTGCAATTTGGGCATGTAAGGCATTGATCTCATCAACTTCATGAATTCCCACTCTCTTAGCTGTACTTCTTTTTGTACCATGTCCATAAGCATTAGCTGCCATGTCTTCAATTAGTTGAGTTGCTTATGTGGTTAAATTCCCCATCAAAGATCCTCCAGCTGCTGAATCTACCAAGGCCCTTGTGGGCGGTGTAAGTCCACTATAAAACATCTGAATTTGAAGCCAAGGTAGATAACCATGTTGTGGGCAACGTCTTAGTAGGTCTTTAAATCTCTCCCAAGCTTCATATAAAGACTCAACTCAGATTGTTTGAAAGAGCTAATCTCCCCTCGCAGCTGATGCACTTTGGCTGGCATAAAATACTTTTGTAGAAACTTCTGGCCCATTTCTTCCCAAGTTGTGATACTTCCCAGAAGCAAGGTTTGCAGCCAGCTTTTTGCTTTATCCCTTGAGGAAAAGGAAACAATCGCAGCCTAAGCTGATCTTCAGTTACTCCATGGATTTTTACAGTATCGCATATTTCCATGAAGGAGTTTAGATGTACCATTGAATCCTCCACAGCTGAGCCTCCAAACTGTTGTTGCTGCACCATGGTGATCAAGGACGGTTTCAACTCAAAAGTGTTTGCATTAATGGGTGTCCTTGCTATGCTTGAGTAGTTGTTGTTTATAACAGGTTTGAAGAAGTCCCGTAATGGTGCCTCTGCATTATTACCAACACCCGAACTATCACTTTCAACCATGTTTGATGCACGTTCTTGAGCCTCCAACCGAATCTGACTTATTGTTTTCAGCAAATCTGAATCGTGGTGATCACTAGGATGTTTACTCATACAAGCCTGAAACACAAAAACGCAAACAGATCAAGTGTATTCAATGTATTCTTTAGTAATGATAAGAAAAATCAATTAATAAATAATAATAAAATAAGATATCGTTTTGACTAAAACCAAACCAAATTCAACTGGTTTTAAAAACACTAACACCGTTTATCCCCGGCAACAGCGCCAAAAACTTATTAGCAACCCCGCAAGTATACGGGATTGCAGTAGTAATAACCGGTAAGATCGGGTATCTTCCTCGGGGAAAAAGGGTTGCTTTTGCTTTCTAATACCAGATTTATTATTGATCATAGTTTTATCAAGACTAGATTGGATGTGATTGAATTAATTTCAACTCTAGAAACTGTTCTAAACAAAGATAATTGTTAATGTTAAGAATTCAATAGATAAACATGTCTAGGATAGTGAATGTCGCTGCTTAGTTTGTAAATCTTCGTTGTAGTTATGAATTAGCTAATCTATGAGCTATAGCATCAATGGTTGAATCCTTTCCTAAGGTTTGTTTTGTCAAACCCTCTTCCAAGGCGTTCACTTAACAATTTATGTGTTTTGTCCAACAATCCTTGTGCAACTCCCTAGATTGGTCAACAATCTCCTGATTAATCAACCAGTCTAAGTCAAAATTGTTATATCCACCCTTTAGGCTTCTCTCCCGAGATAGACCAAAGTATTAAGTTCAATACATCTATGGCCAGTAGACATAAGGCTTTAAGTCTACACAATAAGGAATAGAATCTATAACTCAGCAACTACAATTAGGTGTTACAAACCATGCTTTGAACATCACATCCCAGACAATAAAACTGATTAGCTGGACATGAATTCAAAGGAAAATCATCAAATTAAATTCAAAGAAGCAATACAAACTCAAATCTCTTTAACAATCTTCAATTCTCAATAAAAATCTAGTCTTTCATGCACTAATAGTTGTCACAGTGATTTCTCTTCGATCTTCGGTCCCCCCGACTCTAATTACCCTTTTCTATGTGCCTTCGAAGTTGATCTTGAAGAGCTAGCTCATGCTGATAACGTGTTAAGAATCAAACTAGAAAAATTAAAAAATTCAAGAATTTCTTCAAGAGAAGGAGAAGAAAACTCAAGAACACTAGAGAGAAAAAAAAATTTCAAGAGAGAATTGTTCTCTTTGTTGATGATTTCTATGAGGCACAAGACCCCTTTATATAGTTTTTAGAATGGGGGGTTACATCAACCATAATAATGACATTTAAATAATCTCATTAATTTGGACATTATAAGATTTAGAGATTACATAACACTAAATATCAAAGGGGTTACAAAGGCATTTAATTTTATTATTATTATTATTTATAACAAAATTTCATTTTTCGCTAACAAATATTGTGTGCAAGTATAAAAAATCTTTATAATGTTAAGAGAAAAAAATTAAATTATAGTTTTGATAAAAAAATGTGTCTGCCGGGAGTCGAACCCGATTATAATCGAAATCCAAGCAATTGAGTTACAAATGCAATTTATTGCATATTTGTTATTGTAGTGAAATAAAATAAATATAATCAAAATGTTTGGTGGTAACATTATTAGAATGTAAATAAAACTTTTAAAAAAAATCAATCTTTTGATGTTAATATAGTTAAATTAAATCATTCAGTCGATTTATAACAAACTTTCTAATTAAAGAACATATATAACTTGTAACACAAAAAAAAATTTTGTATAAAAGACTCTCATTTTTTGTCTTTATATTTGTATTACAGGTGTTGTATAAAAATTATTTTATAATTTTATATCTCCATAGTATTTTTTATGATATGACAATTATTTATTGTAAAAATAGTTTTAAAGCTAAACAACCTTCACATTCTCTAAAATTTTAATATATATAAGATTTTGTGATATATTAATTTATTTCTGTTAACGTTATATAACTATAATTAAAAGAAATGCAATAAACAATAAAAAGAACAAAAAAGGGTAGGTTCTTACTCATTATTATTAAACTTTTTTATCTGGAGTAATGTTAAATTTCAGTTTCTGCTGACAAATATTGTGTGCAAGGATAAAAAAAAATCTTTATCGTATTAACAGAAAAAAATAAATTGTACTTATGATAAAAAGATGTTTCTACCGAGTTAGCGAAATCTAAGTAATTGAGCTACAAACACAATATATTAAAGATATTTGTTGTTTTAGCTAAATAAAATAAATATATTTAAAATGTTTGGTGGTAATATTATTAGAATGTAAATAAATATTGAAAAAATAAATCTTTTGATGTTAATATAATTAAATTTAATGATTCAGTTGATTTATAATGCACCTTCTAATTATAAACACATAACTTGCAAGAAAAAAAATTGTTTTTGTATAAAAGACTTTCATTATTAGTTTTTATATTTGTATTATATCTGTTGTAGAAAAATGATTTTAGAATTTTATACCTCCGTAGTATTTTTTTGTGATATGACAATTATTTCTTCTAAAAAATAGTTTAAAGTTTAACGACCTTCTCATTTTCTAAAATTTTAATATATGTGAGATTTTGTGATATGTTAATTTAGTTCTATTAATGTTAAATCACCATTAATGAAAACAAATGCAATAAAGAATAAAAAGAACAAAAAAGGGAAACATCTCACTAACTATTATTAAACTCTTTTGTTTGGAAAAATGTTAAATTTCATTTATTGCAAACAAATATTGTGTGCAAGTATAAAAAATCTATATAGTATTAAGAGAAAAAATTAAATTATAATTTTGATAAAAAAAATGCGTCTACTGAGAGTCGAACCCGATTATAATCGAAATTCAAACAATTGAGCTACAACACAATTTATTGAATATTCGTTATTATAGTGAGATAAAATAAATATAATCAAAATGTTTAGTGGTAACATTATTAGAATGAAAATCAAGCTTTTTTAAAAAAAATCAATCTTTTGATGTTAATATAGTTAAATTAAATGATTCAGTTGATTTATAATAAACCTTCTAACTAAAGAACATATATGAATTGTAAGACAAAAATTTTTTTGTATAAAAGACTTTCATTTTTAGTCTTTATATTTGTATTACATGTGTTGTATAATAATTATTTTATAATTTTATCTCTCCATAGTATTTTTTATGATATGACAATTATTTATTGTAAAAATAGTTTTAAAGCTTAACAACCTTCACATTCTCTAAAATTTTAATATATGTAAGATTTTGTGATATATTAATTTATTTCTGTTAACGTTAAATCACTATAATGAAAACAAATGCAATAAACAATAAAAAGAACATAAAAGGGTAGGTTCTTACTCATTATTATTAAACTTTTTTATCTGGAGCAATGTTAAATTTCATTTTCTGCTAACAAATATTGTGTATAAGGATAAACAAAATCTTTATCATATTAAGAGAAAAATAAATAAATTGTACTTTTGATAAAAGGATGTGTCTGCCGAGTTAGCGAAATCTAAGTAATTGAGCTACAAATACAATTTATTGAAAGTATTTGTTGTTGTAGCTAAATAAACTAAATATATTCAAAATGTTTAGTGGTAATATTATTAGAATGTAATAAATATTGAAAAAATCAATCTTTTGATGTTAATATAATTAAATTAAATAATTCAGTTGATTTATAATGCACCTTCTAATTATAAACACATAAATTGCAAGAAAAAAAATTTGTTTTTGTATAAGGGACTTTCATTTTTAGTTTTTATATTTGTATTATATCTGTTGTAGGAAAATGATTTTAGAATTTTATACCTCCATAGTATTTTTTTGTGATATGACTATTATTTATTCTAAAAAAATAGTTTAAAGTTTAACGACCTTCTCATTCTCTAAAATTTTAATACATGTGAGATTTTGTGATATGTTAATTTATTTCTATTAATGTTAAATCACCATTAATGAAAACAAATGCAATAAAGAATAAAAAGAACAAAAAAGGGATACTTCGTACTAATTATTATTAAACTCTTCTGTTTGGAAAAATGTTAAATTTCATTTTTTTGCTAACAAATATTGTGTGCAAGTATAAAAAAATCTTTATAATATTAAGAGAAAAAAAATTAAACTATAGTTTTGATATAAAAAAATGCGTCTGCCAAGAGTCGAACCCGATTATAGTTGAAATCCAAGCAATTGAGTTACAAACGCAATTTATTGCATATTTGTTATTGTAGTGAAATAAAATAAATATAATCAAAATGTTTGGTGGTAACATTATTAGAATGTAAATAAAACTTTTTTTAAAAAAATCAATCTTTTGATGTTAATATAATTAAATTAAATGTTTCAGTTGATTTCTAACAGACTTTCTAATTAAAGAACATATATGACTTGTAAGAGAATGTAACAACCCCGAATTTTGAAATCAATATACAAAGGAAAGAAAATTAATAAAAATATATATTTTAAAAATTATATGATTTATGTCAAAGAAATAAAATTGAGAATTGAGAATTTGATAATTTAAAGAAATTTACATTAAATAATCATTGATCATAAGATGTTAAGAAAAAAAATTTAAATAAAACTTATTGAGAAGCAAATCAAATTGTTTTGGCGGAGTTGAGTAAGGAGGGAACGAAATATCGAAATACACTAGAGAGGTCTCGGTGTTTCTGATACAGGCGGTGAACGATGACTCGAGAGTTTTCAGGCGACGCCAGGGGCGGTGAATGGGAAGGATCGAGAACAGTTCATCGTCTATGAATACGGGTGTGGGTAGTGGGACAAGCACTGGAACAGACGTTGGCTGATCATGAGGGGACGATGGAAGTTGCAGACAAAGTGAGGAGAAGAGAAGCAAGACGACTAGAGGAGGCGAGTGTAACACCCCGTAACTTCGCGAGCGTGTCACGTCGTGAGTAAATAATTGAATAAATAAAATAAAATATTTTTAACAAATTAATAGCAATAACTAGAATAAGAAATAACAGTTATTAAACATGTGCTTAGAAATCTTGGATTGGAGAAATAAATAAAAATATTGCGATGTCTGCGAGCGCGACGATAAAAGAATTAAGAAATAAATTAAATCGTGAACAATAATAATAATAATAATCAAACAAATGAAATAAAAATACACATAATCTTATGAGATCATGATAAAGATAAATGAATATTAAATTAAAATGAGGTTTAGTTACCTTAACTTAAAATAAAATAAGATAAAATAAAATAAGATAAGAAATGAAAATTTCATTTGTGGGATTTCGGTCGAACGGAAGAATGAAGAAGCGGAGGTGTGTTGAAGAAGATTCGTGTGGTCGGCGAGAGGACTGATCTGGAAAGATCACGGGAGAGATTGGCGGTGCATTTTAAACAAAGAGATATCCCGAATTGTCTGGACGGAGGTTGCTTTGCATGACTGTGGTAAGAAACTACAAACTGAGCCATTGCTGTTATTGTTGAGTAGCTGGTGTGGTGGCCGAACGAAGAAGAACAACCAGAGCAATGATGCTCTGTTGAGAGAGCTGCTGCTGCGTTGAACTGAAACAGAGCAGAGGATAGAAGCTGGGGGAGATGATTTGAATCAGTGGGCTGCTAGCCGAGAAGAGAACGCTGCTGCTACTATAGAATGAAGAGCAAAGTCATGCAGAGATGATGGAGGCAAAACAGAGGAACGAAGAGGTCACGCATGATGCTGTCTGGTCCGGGAAGAAAAGAAAACGAAGAAGACAGAACATCTGCAGTGTGAATTGGCCGTGAGCTATTGCAGGTGGTTATGCCGTTGCTGTGATGGGAGGACAAAAAACAGAGAAATGGCTGGAAATTAAAGCTGCTGGCCGTGTGGTGAAGAAGATGAGGAAGGAGCTGTAGGCTGCGGCTCCTGGGCGTCGTTGTATGAGCACAAGAAGGACTGAGACGAGCTGAGCAGAGGGAAAACAAAGAGAAAGAAGAACACGCAGCTGCTCGGAGTTGTGAATTTCAGAACCGTGATCGGAATAAAGAACAGGGCAGCATAGTTGGCTGCTGCTGTTGCTCATTGGCCACCGAAAAGGGAAGGCTTCGGCTGCTGTGATTAAGAACAGGGAGACAGTAGGGAGCTCCGGTATGGGAGTAGAGCAGCTTGGCTGCTGCAACTGAAAACAGGGGAGACCACGAACAGCAGCAAATTGCTGCTGCTGTTGCTGGTGTGCTCTGAAACGAAGAGAGGATGCTGCTGTTCCCAAATGAAACAGACAGCAGGGGAGGAATTGGAGATGCTGTTCTGCTACTGTTATTGTGGCAGCTGCACTGGTGGAACGATGAAGAAGAAGCACCAAAGCACGGTGCTCTGTTTTGGTGAATTCTCAGCTGCTGGCTGGACGGTGAGCAGAACATGGTCAAATAGTGCATCGTGGTGGCACTTCTTTCATCAGCTAGGGGATAACCGAATTAAGAGGTAAGATGAGTTATTGGATTTTTTATTTTGGAATTTAAGCATGCTTGTCCAATAATTAAAATATAATAGGACTTATAAATGTAGTTGGAATGAGATCATAAGATAGCATAGGAAATTAGTGTACACTAGTCGGAATTAGGAAATTATATAATAATAAGACTTAGAAATAAAAATTAATTAGTGTTTAATTTAAGTAATTGAGAAGAATTAGAAATCATTTATGTAAGAACTAAATCAATTAAAGTAGGAAAACAAATAAGTAATTATTTGAACTAGTACTATAAATAATTTTAGTAAAATTCTAAGAATAGTGGGAAATTAAAATTGGCAACTTCGAACAAAATTAAAGATTTAACGAATAGAAGTCTTATTTTGTTCGTAATTAAACTTATTGTGATATTAATAAGCTATTCAAATTGTGAAGATTCGGTTACTAGAAAACTTAAATAAAGGTTTAAATTTTAAATTAAGAAATTCGGAACATTTAGAAAATTGTCATCTTGAAATATATGAAAATCTAGGATTTTGCAATAACCTTAAATAGCCGAGATTAATAATTAGACTTCATAATTAATTGGAAGATTATCTAAGTCTAAGAGTATCGTAAATGAAATTAAATGTGAATTAGGAACTTAGAGACTCTCATTAATCGTTGAATTTCATATTTTCGATTTAGATTATGGAAGACCTTGACGGAAAGCAAGAAAGCCCTGAAGAATCGGCAAGACCAGGTGGGCGTGACTTCTTTGCTCATTTGTATTATACGGATTTAAGATTCAAAACATTTGATTGAATAGTCCTAAGTTATTAGAATTTTACTTGGAAATTGAATTGAAATTGTTTGACTTCCTTGAATGATATGTAATGTGTGATGAACTAATTAATCCACGCATAATTAGTTATCACATGATCTTGCACTTAGATTCACTCAATTATGGCATGCATGACTAGGCAACGGTTTATTTAGATTCCACTGTTTATTAATGCACCTTATCATGTAAATTTGCAAATATAGTTTGAGTTATATGTTCTAGTGAAATTGTATGATGATTGATGTGATTGAGATCGTTTGTAAAACGAAAAATATAAGATGATGGTTTAGATGAACCGGTATCCTTGATCTCTATGTGGTATGGGACGCATAGGGATTTGAGGGTATGGAGGAATCCTGGACTGAGAGATTGACGGACCATGTATGGTGAGTGATCGATTCTTGGGCAGAACTTGTACGCATTGTCTTCTACTGGTATGGGACAATCGCGTATGGTGGGTCTTGCGTCAGCCTTATGGAGCGAGACACTTGCAAAATTGTAATGGGCAATGAACAGACTCTTTGAAAGGACTTGTACGCACTGTATTCTACTGGTATGGGACGGTCGTGTACGGTGGGTCTTGCGTCATCCTTAGAAACCAGGATTTGGCAAAATTATATTAGCCGTAATGGAATTGTTGGGTTCCATTATGTCAGTGTGCATTGTTTGATTGTTTGTTGTGTGCTTGTATGTATATATGTAGTATGGTTATTTTGAGTATTGATACACAAATTCTTGTACCCAGAAACAAACGTATTGTTGTTGACTTAGAAACATAAACCCGTAGGTCACTGAAAAAAATTGAAAACTTAGAGACTTGAATCTAGAGCCACAGTAGCATGATAAATGCGAAAGGGTATAGGCACGTTTCAAAGAATGACTAGTTGTCGTCACAGGTCATAGTATCCAAAGTTTTGGGAAAAAGGAGTTGAACATTGAGTTAAAGTGGAATAATAGCTTCATCTGCTTTAAATTGTCAAAATTTTGATACAATACTGATGAATTATTGGATATTGAAACGAATCTTTGACTTGTAGATAATGCCTAGAGGTCGAGGTAGACCCAGGAGAGGTGCGACCAGAGGCAAGGATGGAGCCGAGACGGGGGATAGTGATGAGGGCACTCCTGTGACACCGGCACGGGTAGTGGTTACACTGACGCCAGAGGCCATCACCGAGATGATGCAAAGGGCAATGGAGCAGGCTATGAGGACCCAGCAGCCATCAACATCACCACAGCCATCAATACCGGTACAGCCACAGGTGCAGCCACTATAACACCCCAATTTTCGACCAGACCTCCGTTCACGTGTTACCTCACGTGTGGATCGTCGTCTGTAAAAAATCGAGATGCTACTTAAAAATTTCGTTCCATCAAAATCTTTTCTTCCAAATCAAATTCATAAACTTTAGTTCTCAAGTCAATTTCTATAAAGATATTCTACGCAAAATAGAAAATCACAATAGTTTTACTTAATAATTCATAAGCAATGCAGCGGAATACTTTTAAAACTATTCATTTAAACCAAAATCGTTAAATAAGTAAAGCCATTTAAGGATAAAACAATTGAAGTTAAACCAATGTAAACACATTAAAACAATCCAATATGACACAATAAAACATAGCCTCCCAATGACCTATCCCTGACGACCTCCCCATGAGGTGTCCAATCTGGGTGCGAGTCTTCTGACGTAAGACACCATATTCTAAGTCCAAGCGTACCTAAAAAATAGAATGAAAGTGAGCTCGAAAGCTCAGTTGGTCGATCCTACACATCACATGCATTATACAGACCAGATCCAAAACATTACACACTTTCAAACATTAGGCATTCAAACATTCATTTGTTTTAGTTAGATTCTAAGATCGGAAGAGGGTTGAGATGCCTCTCGGTATTCCCTATGATCCAATCTAATCTCAGAGGGTTCTAATGCCCGTCTAAAATCAATCGTGTCATCACTATCACAGCTTAAGAGAGCGTACTTATTGCGACTCATACCATCTCTCAAAGACTTCAAGCTGTCACAGTCAGCTCCGGTTGGGAATACCTACGATCCGCCTTGTAACTCGACAATCTCAAGCAGTGACATATAGGAGATGCCACCTCGATCCGCTTCTGGCTCGTCAATCGTACCGGTACGTAGATTCTTAATAAACCATCGTTTTATTTTTGTGTTATAGACAAACATCAATCATGCCAAACAATTTCATAATCTACTAGATAATTTCTCAAATTATGCATACCATGTAATATTAGTCCAAATAAATAACCAATGCTATAAAATGCAAGTTACATGATAGTCAAATGAGTAACTAATGCTACCTAATGCATTTTCTCTATTTATGCATGCTATGAAATATTTGTGCATGAAATGAACAAGTTATCATTCAGTCGCATCATCACACAAGCATTCCAAACAATTCAATCAATTTCATAATAAAATTTCTAATAACCTAGAACTATCCACACAAATGTTTTGAATCTTAAATTCACATAATACATATGAGCAAGGAAATCACGCCCACATGATTTTGCTGATTCTTCAGGGCTTCCTTGCTTTCCGTCAAGACGTTTGACACTCCAAATTTATGATATCTGAAATTCAACGATTAATAAGATTCACTAATTTCCTAATTCAAATTCAATCTTATTCAAGTTATTCTCAAACTCAAACACTTTCTAAATTAATTATGGAGTTTAGATATCAGTTTCATGCATTAAAATTTATTACTTAAGCATTCCTAAATTTCTTAGTTTCTATGGTTTAAATGAATTATTCATATTTTTAAATAAAATAATTACTAACAAAATAAGACTTCTAGACGTTTCCAGTTTAGTTTAAGAACCTAAGATGTTATTATTTTCTTATAAAAGATTTTAAACTCTTAAAGCTTATTTTTTTAATATTCTTAACTAATTTAAATTATTGAATTTTTTTTAACTTCTAACATTAAGTGAAACTATTAATAGTTTGGAGAACCATTTCTCCAATTCTAATTTAAAAGATTAATTACTTTAATTTTATTAAATCGATAAATCCTTATATTCTACCATTTATAAATAGTCTGATATTAAATTTATTTAAGTTGAATTATTAAATAAATGTTCCTAAATTACCTTTGTAGTCAATTTCTATTTGCATCTAATTTTTTATTTCTAATTCAATTTTGCTTTCGAATTAAAAATCATCAAAATAGATTCTCTACTATTTAAAAAAATTTTAAATCTAGATATATGTCCCTTAAGTTGTCTTCTTTGCGCGAAAGACATCAACGACGAATGACGAACCCACATCCAATGAAACCACGTTCGCACACTACCGAAAATCATAAGCAAACCAGAGTCACACGCAATCAGCCACGCCCCATGTTTTTCCTCCGTTCCGTTCATCATGTTCAAACCACGCGATCCTAATTTGATTTCCAGCAACTCACCCAACTAACCAGCTAATTCCATTTTGGTCACTGTCCATTAGCTGCAATTCACGGGTCGGCACTCACAAATTCTTCACTTCTTCCACCTAATACAATGCACAACTTGCTCCCCTTCATTCATTCATCCAAACCATGGCAACAACAGCTATATCACACACACTAACTCTGCCCCTGTTTCCCGTCCTCTTCCTTTTCAATTTCGCTTTGCCTTTCAACAGCAGCAGCAGCCGGGAGTAGCAGCAATGACTTCAACCGTGATGGCAGCAACAACAGCAGCTACCCAGCTTCTTCTTCACCACATCTCGACCAAAAACACACCCAAAACTCCACAACCCAGCTCGCACCAACAGCCCCTCTTCTTCTCTGTTCACCTTATCAATCAGTACTAGCAGCCTCTTCTTTGCAACAACAGAAACAACAACTACTCTGGTAGCAGCAGCGTTGACCATTAATGCAGCACCAGCTTCCATCCTCTTCCCAATTTCACACTCTGTTTTCCATGCTCGGCCAACATCCCAACTTCACGCTTTGTTCTTCACGCTCGGCCAAACAGAGGAGTAATTCTTCCTCTTCCATGATGCATGCTACAACAACCACAATTAAGACTCCAATTCCAGAATTCCAGACTTCTTCCTCTCCTTGTTCTTTCAAATGAACTCCCCAAGGTAGCAGTTTAGATCACCGCATTCGCATGTAACATGAGCAACAGCAGTGCTGCTTCTTCGTTCTCCTTCCTTTGTCACGCACCATCAATGACTAAATGCATTTACAGCCAACCAAAATGCACCTGCAGCCTCAGTTCGTCATCTTCTTCATTCGGTTCGTCCTGTTGCAGCAACCAACTGCTCCTCTTTTCGTTTCCATGGACCATCAGCAACGCAACATACATCAACGTGGAGCAGCATCTGCAATGGCAGCAGTAGCTACAAACGAACACCATAAACAGAGCACCCTCGCTCTATTTTCTCTTCTTCTTCGTTTCGGCCTGCAGCCTCTCAATCAACAATTTCCAATTCACATCCAGCAGCTTGGATCTTCTTCTCCTTGCTCAGATTGCAGCAGCAGCAGCGTGAATGCCTGCTCTATTTTTTCGCCTTCCTCTGTTTGATTTTCTTCCATTTCATTCCCTTTCGTCAGTCCGGTGGAAAATCCCTATAGCAGCAGTGGTACACCTCTCCAATTCCCCGCAGCAACAGCAGCACTGGCAACGGCCAGCTATAACAGAGCACCGCCGCTCTGATTCTTCTTCTTTGCTCTGTATCCGTCCACCAGCAACAATTGTGGTTGCAGCAGCTACTCCTTCATTTTCGCATGGCCGTCTTCTTCATTCTACAACAGCAATACACCTCACCAATTCTTTTTCGGTTTATTGTATCAGCTCACCACCAGACAACTTCCCTCGTAAACCAACCGGGACCCCTCTACAGTCTTCCATCCGTTTCCTCAAGCTTCCCATTATCTACAAATATCTGTGTATTTTATTTTATTTTTCTATCCGACCATGTCCAGAATTTGATTTAATTCCCTTATAGATTAATAATTTGTTGGTCATTTTTAATTGTTTAAAAACTTTAGTATAAGTTTAAACATGTTAATGATGTTATTACTTATGCCTTCTTCCATTATATGTATAAATTTTTTCTAATCTTTTTAATTCACTTAACTTTGTTATAAGCCTATGTTTATGTTAATAATATAATTCTTTATTCATTTTATTGCTTCTTTTATATGTATACATTTTTATATATATATATATATATTTCTTTTCCTAGCATCAATGTATTTCAATACACATTTCATTATTATTATTATTTTCAACCAATTCAAGTTAATAGTGGAGATAAATTCATTTTATCTTATTATATCCATATTTATATTTTTGATAAATTTCTAGTTTAACCCTTTGATCTTTCAACCTAAATTTTTTTTTTCTAAAAGTTGTTTATTAATATTTTTAATATACAGTAACTGCAAAATTTGAGGTCGTTACGTAAAACCTGATATTTCTACAAACCTAAAATCTCTTTGCATCTTGACTCGCGACGTAGCGTGCTTGAAAAATTCCCGGGTGTTACAGCCATCGACACAGGCTTAGCCTCAGGTCCATCAGGGGTCCACTTCCACAGGGGTAGTACCACAGAATAGATTCGTTGGATTTGATAAGGAGCAGAAGGACTTATTAGTGGAGTTTTAGAAGCTACGTCCCAGTACTTTTGAGGGGACTGGTGATTATACGGTAGCTGACAGGTGGTTCACAGAGATGAATAAACACCTGGACGCTATGGGGGCATCTGGGCCTAGGAGAGTGGCACTGGCAGTGCATCAGTTGGTAGGGCCATCCTAGCATTGGTGGGAGATGATTGTGAGTGACCCCACCATTGATCAGACGATCATGACTTGGGAGGATTTCAAGACAAGGTTTTATAATAATTTTTCTCTACAGCAAGGAAGAGGCAGCTGCAATCAGAGTTCGTTGACCTGAAGCAGAGGGCTATAACGGTCACAGAGTATGAACAGAGATTTACTGAGTTAGCTAGATTTGCTCCTACTTTGGTCATGGACGAGTAGTCTAAAGCAGACCGTTTTGTTGAGGGCTTGAAGGTGGAGATAAGAAAAATTGTGGCACCGTTTAAGTTGACAACCTTAATGGATGTTGTAGAGAAGGCATAGCTCGTGGAGAGAGACTTGGAGTTTGAGCGGGTATTAAAGAGTAAGAAGAGGACCAAGTTAGAGAAGACTGTCGCATCTTTACAGAAGAAGCCAAGCAGACAGGAGGCACACAGAGCACTTTACGACAGACAGCAAACCCAGCAGCCTCGACTGGGTCGTGAGACTGACAATTAGAGAGAGAGGGCTAAGAGACAGGGTTTATGTTTTGAATGCAACCAAAGAGGGCATTTGGCTAGGAACTGTCCTACTAGAGCATTGACCCTAGCACCTCAGCAGCAGCAGTAGACTCATGGGCAGAGTGGTCGCCAGCAGCATAGGCAGCAGCCACAGCCCCAGACACAGCAGAAAAATCAGGCTCGACTGTATGCAGCAAACGCTCAGACCGATTCCACCTCAGCAGTGGAAGGTACATTTCTTTTGTTCGGTGTTGCAGTGCGAATTTTGTTTGATTCGGGTGCCACTAGATCCTTTATTTCTGATAACCTAGTGGATAGATTATAGTTGGTGACAAACCCGTTGGCAGTGACGTTAGACGTAGCCACACCTATCGGGGCTACCGTGAGTTTGAGGAGAGGTTGTAGATGTGACCTTAGGTTTGGAGACAAACTAATTTCAGTCAACCTCTGTGCACTTCATTTTCATGGATATGACGTGATATTGGGTATGGACTGGTTGACCCAATATCAAGCACAGATCGATTGTCAGAGGCGAAGAGTGACGGTGATGCTACCTTCTAGTGAGGTATTGAAGATAGATGGGGACATGTAGAGATTGCCAAG
Organism: Tinospora cordifolia; assembly: GCA_030144865.1. Classification (NCBI taxonomy): domain Eukaryota; kingdom Viridiplantae; phylum Streptophyta; class Magnoliopsida; order Ranunculales; family Menispermaceae; genus Tinospora; species Tinospora cordifolia. The sequence continues at coordinate 45,413 of JAJIYU010000118.1, read as the reverse complement.
GAGTCCGATGTTAGCCATGCTATATTCTATAAAACAGACTGAGGACTTCAAGCAATTATTAGAAGAGGATACTGAAAAATCGAGAGAGATACATGATACAACTGTTGTATGGGAGTACGCAGATGTGTTTCCAAATGATCTAACTAGACTTCCACCCCATAGACAAGTGGAGTTCAAGATTGAATTGCAACCAGGCACAGATCCTATAGCCATTCCACCTTATAGAATGGCACCTGTAGAACTGATTGAACTGAAGACACAACTGGACGAGCTCTATGAGAAAGGATTTATTAGACCTAGCGAGTCACCATGGGGAGCCCCAGTACTGTTTGTGAAAAAGAAGGATGGATCCATGAGATTATGTGTGGACTATAGGAGGTTGAACCAAGTAACAATCAAGAACAAGTACTCATTGCCCCGAATAGAAGATTTGTTTGATCAATTGAGGGGAGCTGCCCACTTCTCCAAGATTGATCTTAGATTAGGGTATCATCAGTTGAGGATTAGGGAGTTTGACATCTACAAAATAGCTTTTAGGACTCGATGCGAACATTTGGAGTTCACAGTCGTGCTGTTTGGTTTGACCAACGCACCAGCTGCATTTATGGATCTAATGAACAAAGTCTTCAGACAGTACTTATACCAATTCGTTGTAGTATTCGTGGACGACGTTCTGATTTACCCCAAATCAGAGGCTGAACACAAATAACACTTGCACATCGTATTGGAAACGTTGAGGAGAAATGAGCTATACGTCAAGTTTAGCAAGTATGAATTTTGGATGAAAAAGGTCAAGTTCCTTGGCCACGTTATCTCAGCTGAAGGGATATCAGTAGATCCTGAGAAACTAGAGGCGATGTCGAACTGGAAGCGACCTACGACTGTCACAGAAATCAGAAGCTTCCTAGGTTTAGTAGGATACTACCGCAGATTTATCCAAAAATTTTCGAAATTGGCTGGACCCATGACAAAACTAACTAGAAAGGGAGAGAAGTTCCTCTGGAATGATAAGTGTGAACAGGCATTCCAAGAACTGAAGAAGAGGTTAACTTCAGCACCTGTTCTAGTCACGCCTACCCATGGTGTGAAGTACACCCTATACACCAATGCTTTGCTAAATGGGTTAAGTGCAGTGTTGATGCAAGAAGGGAAGGTAGTGGCTTATGCTGCAAGGCAATTGAAGATCCATGAACAAAACTACCATACCCATGACTTGGAGTTGGCAGCAATTGTCTTTGCATTGAAGATTTGGAGACATTACCTCTATGGGGAGAGTTTTGATCTATTCTCTGACCACAAGAGTTTGAAGTACATTTATACCCAGAAAGAATTAAATCTTCGACAGCGAAGATGGATAGAATTCTTGAAAGACTATGATTTTCAGCTGCATTACCATCCGGGCAAGGCCAATGTGGTGGCTGATGCACTTAGTAGAAAATTCAACAAGAAAGATGAGGAAAAAAGGCAAATGTATCAGCTGATCAGTGAGTATAACTTGGGGATAGTTTCAGATGAGGAATGAGTGTACTTGTATGCTATGACTTTTCAACCAGGCCTCCTACATCAAATCAGGGATGAACAACAAAGTGATAAGTGGATTGCTGATTTGATAGAAGGTGTCAAGCAAGGCAAGCATACAGACTTCAAATTGGATGCAGAGGGTACTCTGAGACTTGAAGATAGAGTATGTGTGCCGAATAGCGGGCAGAGTAGGAGAACCATCCTAGACGAAGCTCATCAAACTAAGTACACAATGCATCCAGGAGGTGATAAAATGTATCAAAACCTCAAGAAGACCTATTGGTGGAGAGGTATGAAGAAGGATATAGCCAAGTATGTCTCTAGGTGTCTAACATGCCAACAAGTGAAGGCCGAACATAGAAAGCCGTCAGGGCTATTGCAACCGCTTCCAATTCCCGAATGGAAGTGGGACAATATCGCGATGGACTTCGTTAGCGGCTTGCCTAGAAATCAGAAAGGCGAAGACACTGTATGGGTAATTGTGGATTGACTGACAAAGGTAGCCCATTTTCTACCCATTCGATCTACAGATTCAGATGGAAAACTTGGTGAATTGTACGTTAGAGAGATTGTGATACTGCATGGTGTTCCCAAGATTATTGGTCAGACAAAGATTCCAGATTCACATCTCAATTTTGGCAAAGCCTCCAGAAAGAGTTGGGAAGGAAACTCACTATGAGCGCAACATTTCATCCTTAGATAGATGGGCAGTCCGAGAGGGTTATCCAGATATTGGAAGATATGCTGAGAGCATGCGTACTTGATTTTAAGGGCAATTGGAGCAAGTACCTACATTTGGCAGAGTTCGCTTATAACAACAGTTATCAGGCGAGCATACGAATGACTCCATATGAAGCACTCTATGGCAAACCCTGCAGATCACTGTTTTGTTGGGAAAACTTCGAATACCAGGTCCTCACAGGACCAGAGTTGGTAGAGGAAATGAATGCTTAGGTAAAGAAGATTCAGAAGAGACTAGCTACGGTTCAGAGTAGGCAGAAGAGCTACGCAGGCAAAAGAAGACGACCTTTGGAATTCCAGCCAAATGCAAAGTTTTCCTAAAGATTAGCCCACAAAAGGGAATCAAACGGTTTGGAGTCAAGGGGAAGTTAGCACCAAGATTCATGGGTTCGTTCGAAATACTTAAATGGGTCGGTGAATGCGCCTATGAACTGGACTTGCCAAACCAAATGTCCTCGATTCATAACGTATCCCATGTATCGATGCTGCAGAAATACGAGCCAGATCCATCTCACATCATACATTGAGAGGAGATTGTACTGCAGGACAATGCAACTTACGAGGAACCAACAGTCAGAATACTAGACCGTAAGGTACAAAGTCTTAGGACCAAGGATATCCCTTTGGTCAAGGTGTTGTGGAGACACCATGGGTTGGAAGAAGCAACTTGGGAATTAGAGAGTGAAATGCATACGAAGTACCCAGGCCTCTTCACCAGACACACTTGATGGGACAACATCGAACAGACAACCCATTATTCTAAATTTCGATGACGAAATTCTTTTAAGGGGGTAGGTTGTAATATCCTAAAAGTCTATGAGACCTCCACGTCGCTAGTGAGCGGATAAAGTTGAATAACAACTTGGTAAAGAATCAAAATGGCCAAAATACCTGAAAACCATTTATTACGAGAAGCACGAGAAATGGCGAAGAAAGACACTGAACACCAAGAATTTCATTCTGGTGACCGCGGTCGATCCTATAGTGACCGCGGCCATTGCATGAGAAACCCAAAAAATGAAAGGAAATACATTATTCTGGTGACTACGGTCGGTCATACAGTGACCGCGGTCATTGCGGTAAAAACCCAAAAATGAACAGAGAAGTGGGTACTGGTGACCGTGGTCCGTATCTGGGTGACTGCGGTCATCACGCGAAAAACCCAGAAATGAACGATGCACACCAGTCTGTCCACCGTGGTAATTACACAGTGACCGCGGTCATGCTACAGTGACCGTGGTCATTCGTCGATTTCTATATAAACAAACATGCACAGAAAACCCTAGATCTGGATTTTTCTGCTGCAGATCACTGATTTTCTTTTCTAGCTCTCATCTGACTTATTTACTTTATTTCTTAAGTGTTCTATTGAGTTCTAAGGGTGGTTTGAGCCACTTCAAACCATTCTCCACTGTTTTCAAGCTCAGATCCGCCAAGAAATTCGGGTTGAGGCAAGCTTGGAAAGGGTTTTGTGCTAAGGTAAATCTTGAAACCCTCTTGAGATCTTGTTTCTTAGCTTTCAAAAACACTTTTCCTCAAATGTATATAATTTTGCCCCTTTAGTTAAGGCTAAGCACATGTCATCGACCCCGGCGACCGCGACAATGCGAAGCATCAATCTGCATCATTAGACAGTAATGATACATTACTTTGGGCTTTTAATACTCTTTTCACCTAACTCTAGGGGTCTGGTATCATTCAGTGTTTTAGAATGTACACAAAACACTCCAAAAATACTATTTGCGTTTATCGATCGTGGTCGGTCTTGTGTGGACCGCGGTCCACACACGATTTCTCACCCAATAGTAAGATTTCGCATGTATACGCCATACTAGTGATTTCCATTTCAGTTTAACACTTAAATCTAGTGTATTGGACACCTAACAATCATTCAAACGTATAAACTAGCTAAGGAATGGTGTTTACATTGTTTCTTCGCTGAAACCCCTTGATTCAAGCCTTAAAAACGGGATTTTGCTTTAATTTGTTCAACCCCCTTCAATTCAACAACCAAATAACCATCATAAATCATCCACACTAGTGTCCAAACACACACACAAGGAAAAGAAATATAGTTCACCATGTTTGGCTTTGGTTTTTAGCCACAATCCCCTCAACACAACGCTCTCAATGGATTTCCATCCTTTTGATTTACTAACAATTGATAACTACTTTAGATGAGATCAAATCTTAAGGAAAACTCAAGTAAAATCAAGGAACTCACCTTCAAATCACCCTCAAGTCGTCTCTTCCAAACCCCAAGCTGTTTCAGTGCGAAATGAGAAAGTTAGAGCTTAAAACGTATATATAAATCGCACACGGACCGCGGTAGGAGCCAGATGGACCTCGGTCATCGGACATATTTTCTTCGTGGACCACGGTCAGCACTTTATGGACCACAGTCGGCACTTTATGGATCGCGGTTGACACCTTACAGACCGCGGTCACCCATATGACCTAATTTTTTTTCGTAATTTTCCACTGATGACCGCAGTCGGCCTTCAGTGACCACGGTCAACAGTGTAATACCCTATTTTTTAATGGTTATCCCCATTATCCAACAACCTGATTTATTTTATTTTAATACCATACTATATAATAATCATTTAAAACATGTTTTCACACATTTTTACATTTATTTCATACTTTTTAAAAATTCATTTTCAATTTGTACGCATTTGAAGAGTTAGAGTATTACAATCTACCCCCCTTAAAATAAATTTCGTCCTCGAAATTTAAATGAGAAGTACTTGAGCAATGTGTCCAATCAATCTGTCCTAGCGAAGAGATCTGGGTATTTCTTCTACATCTCACTCTCAAGCTCCCAGGTCGCTTCCTCCAGGTTATGACGCCTCCACAGGACTTTGACTAAAGGAATGTCCTTAGTCCTGAGACTCTGCACCTTACGATCAAGGATCTGCACCGTTGGCTCTTCGTAAGTAGCATCATCTCGAAGTACGATCTCGTCTAGATGTAAAACATGAGATGAGTCTGGTTCATACTTCCGGAGCATCGAAACGTGGAACACATTATGTACTAAGGACAATCTATTCGACAAATCCAACTCATAAGCATAAACACCAACCCGTCTGACAATCTCAAAAGGACCGATGTAGTGAGGCGATAACTTCCCCTTCACTCCAAACCGTCTAATTCCCTTCTGTGGGTTGATCTTCAAAAGTACCTGATCACCGGTCTGAAACTCTAGAGGTCTTCTCCTCTTGTCCGCATAGTTCTTCTGCCTGTTCTGTGCTGTAACTAATCTCCTTTGGATTTGCTTCACCTGCAAACTCATCTCCTCAATTAATTTGGGTCTAGTGAGTACCTGGTCTTCAAACTCTGCCCAATAGGATGGTGATCTATAGGGTTTGCCGTACAGTGCCTCATATGGAGCCATCTTGATGTTTGCCTGATAACTGTTATTATATGCAAACTCGGCAAGATGTAGATGCTTACTCCAATTTCCTCTGAAGTCTAGGGCACATGCTCTCAGCATATCCTCCAGTATCTGTATGACCCTCTCTGACTGTCCATCTGTCTGTGGATGAAAGGTTGTGCTCATGGTCAATCTGTTCCCCAATTCCTTCTGTAGACTCTAGCAGAATTGAGACGTAAATTTGGAATCTCTGTTTGACACTATGGTACTGGGAACACCATGCAATCACAAAATCTCTCGCATATAAAGCTCTCCCAGCTTATTCACTGCATCAATAGACTGAATAGGTAGAAAATGTGCCACCTTAGTCAGTTGGTCTACTATGACCCAAACTGTGTCTTCCCCCTTATGACTTCTTGGCAAGCCGCTAACAAAATCTATTGCTATACTGTCCCACTTCCATTCGGGAATCGGAAGTGGCTATAGTAAACCCGATGGTTTTCTGTGCTCAGCCTTGACCTGCTGACAAGTCAGGCACCGGGAGACATATCTGGCAATGTCCCTCTTCATGCCTCTCCACCAGAAAGTTTTTTTCAAGTTCTAGTACATCTTGTCGCCCCCTGGATGCATACTGTACTTACTCAAGTGTGCCTATCCATTATGGTTCATTTGGCCTGTCTAGAATTGGAAACACATAGTCGATTCCCTAATTTCAACGCACCCTCTGTGTCAAGGCAAAAATCTGTGTGTTTGCCCTCCTTGACGCCCTCTACCAACTCTGTAATCCATACGTTAGATTTCTGCTCATATCTGATCTGGCGTAAGATGTCTGGCTGGCAAGTCACTGCATACAGATATGCTCATGTATCATCTATAGCTACACGTAGATTATAGTCACTAATTAGCTGGTACAACTGACCCACTTCATCCCTCCTGCTCAACTTCCTACTATAAACATCGACAACTACATTCAACCTGTCGGGATGATAGTGCAGCTGAAAATCATAGTCACTAAGGAACTCAATCCAACTTCTCTGCCGAAGGTTCAGTTCCTTCTGAGTGTATATGTACCTGAGGCCCTTATGGTCTGAGTAGAGATCAAAACTCTCACCATATAGATAATGCCTCCATATCTTTAGCACAAACACGATCGCTGCAAACTCCAGATCGTGCGTAGGATAATTCAGCTCATGTAGCTTCAGTTGCCATGAAGCATAAGCCACTGGTTGTCCTTGCTGCATCAGCACTGCACCCAATTCACTAAGGGATGTATAAGTGCACAAAGTGTACCTCACACCAGGGATAGGTGTGATGAGTACCGATGCTGTAGTCAACCTCTGCTTAAGCTCCTGAAAGGACTGCTCACACAACTCACTCCAAATGAATTTCTCGTCCTTCCTAGTTAGCTTAGTCATTGGATCCGCCAATTTCAAGAAATCTTTAATAAACCTACGGTAGTACCCAGCCAACCCAAGAAAACTCTTGATTTTTGTCACTGTAGTAGGTTGCTAACAGTCTGATACTACTCGCACCTTATCTGAGTGCACGACTATTCCCTGTGCTGAGACCATGTGGACAAGAAACTCGACCTGCTTCATCCAAGAATCACACTTGCTAAACTTGGCATATAATTTATTCTGCCTCAGTGTTCCATAACAATCCGCAAGTGTTGTATGTGCTCAGTCTCTGATCAGGAATATACTAGAATGTCATCAACAAATACTACTACAAACTGGTCAAGAAAATGATTGAAGATTCTATTCATCAGGTCCATAAACGCGGCTGGAGCATTAGTCAAACCAAATGGCATGACCGCGAACTCATAGTGGCCATACCGCATCCTGAAAGCTGTCTTCTGTATATCAGACTCCCGGATCCTCAACTGATGATACTCTGACCTCAGATCTATCTTGGAGAAGTATTGTGCTCCATTGAGCTGATCAAAGAGATCATCAATATATGGTAAAGGGTATATGTTCTTAATTGTAACATTGTTCAGCTTTCGGTAGTCTATGCATAGCTTCATTGAACCGTCTTTCTTTCTCACAAATAGGACTGGAGCTCCCCATGGGACTCACTCTGTGTGATGAATCCCTTCGCCATGAATTCGTCCAACTGAGTCTTCAACTCCACAGGTGTAACATTCCAGAATTTGGCGAGTGCACCACGTTGTGATCAAAGATAGAATAAAATATTAATTCGTAAGAAAATGAGAAATTGAGACAAAAAAATAAATAATAAAAAATAATAATATTATGAGCATTGCAAAATATAGATATAGACTATGCATAAAAAAATAAATTATCTTATAACTTACTCACGTGAGCACAACAACGTGATTGATTTGAAAACAAAAATAAATCAAATTAACCTCGCGTGTCCACATTATTTTTTTTAAAAAAATTCAGGATTTATTTGAGAATGAAAATAAATCCAAAGACATATTATTAAAGATATAAATGAGTATTTGAGTAAAGAAAGACTATTTAAATGATTGGAAATGTGTTTTGCAAATGCCTAAATGTGTGTAGGATTTAAAGGTAAATAATATCATGAGAGGAATAAAATTATCAAGTGCATAAATGATTGTTTGATCTAAACTAGTTAATTTAAAGCATCAGGAATATGTTTTAAGGTTAAAAATAAATAAATAAATAAAAATACATTTGATGCTCCTTTGACAAAAAAAAAAAAAAAAAAAAAAAAAAAAAAAAAAAAAAAAAAAAAGAAAAAAAAAAAAAAAAAAAAAAAAAAAAAAAAAAAAAAAAAAAAAAAAAATAAAAAATAAAAAAAAAAAAAAAAAAAAAAAAAAAAAAAAAAAAACAAAAAAATAAAAAAAAAAAAAAAAAAAAAAAAAAAAAAAAAAAAAAAAAAAAAAAAGAAGGAAATGAGGGGAAATCTGGAAAATGGAAGAAGGAAGAAGAAGAATCACGAAAAAAAAAAAAATCAAAAACAAAGTTTAGAGAAAAATAATAAAATAATAATAACAAGAATCTTGTGCTGAGTTTTGTCGAAAAAAAAGAAAATTTTGGAAACCGGAAGAACTAAGAAGAATGAAGAAGTGAGTGCGCACGGCTGAAATGAAGAAACTGTGCGATAGAACTAAGAAGAAAATTCTGGTGATGCTGTTTCTGGATTTTGGGGTGAAGAACAGAGGAAAGAAAGAAGGAAAACAGCCGGTGCGATTTGATGAGAAACCGAAGCAGTTGGGCGTGAGGTGAGTAGAAAACAGAGGAAGGGGATCTTGCTTGTTGGTCCATGATGATGAAGAATGAAGACGAAATGCCATAGAGTTTTGCCTTATGTGGGTTTAACAGGAACGAAGAAGAAGAAGAAGGATATGTGCGAGCTACTACAAATCTGGGTTTGGGGATTTGATTTCTGGCTCGTGGGGGCGTTAAAACAGAGATGAATGAAGAAGAAGAAGGGGAAAACGAGCAGTTGAAGAAACCTGAAGATTAGGTCATTGATATCTCTGGTTGAGATAGATGACGTTGGTGGTTGGTTGTAGAAGGGAAAAAAAAAAAATCGAAGCTACTGTTGTTGCGAAGAAGAAAATGGTGCGAACAGGGATGATGGCTGATCTTGGGTGTGTTGGGTCTTTGATCCATTTTGGAGAGCCAACACGAACAAGAAAACCAGAAATTTCGGGCTCTCTAGTCGAGATCTGGACGTGGAGTATTTTCAGACTTGGGATCTTCGATGGATTTGGGTGTTTCAAATTGGTGATTGGATGTTTGGTGAGTTAAGCAAACCAGTTTCTGGTTTGGTGTTTTTCCAATTCGAGGGTGTGTGTAGGCGGCCGAAGAAGATAAAGAACGTGACTGGGGCATTTTCAGATTGGGAGCTTTGATTTTTGGGTAACTGTGATGATTGAATGAAGAACAAGTTGATGAGAAAAATTTTCAGATCAAGAATTTTCTGGGCATGAATTCGTGAACATGAAGAACGAGAATGAAAAAAAAATTGCTGGTGCGTTTTTTTTAGATGATGAACGTGATTTTTGGATGTATGATTTGGGCAAAATTTTTCAGACTTGTAAATTGGGGATGCTGGTGGTGCATTGAAGAAGAGAAAACCATAAATTTTTTGTTTGAATCTTTGGTTTTAAAATTCTGGTTTGAGGGAAATTTTACAAATGTATGGTTAAAAATTTCTGGTTTAAAAATGGTGACATGTAGTGCCAATCAATTACATTTATAAACAGAAACGAATCTTCAACGAAGAAATTCTCGTCGTTGGCGTCATTCGCGCAAAGAAGACGACTCGAGGTACAATTGAGATCTTTAAATTTTAGATAGCATGAATTTTATTTTTAGATGATTTTAGATGCGAAAACAAAATAAAAAATTAGAAATTTAAAAAACTTTATTGAATAGTTTAGTAAAAATATTATTTTGATGCTTGTGAATCACGATAGAAGCTTAGAATATAAATATTAAAGTTTAGAAAATTCGGAGATTTAAATATGAAGACCTTAATTATTTTTAGATGTTAGATATAAATAATAAATATTGAAATTCTTTTTATACAAATAGAAATTAATTAAACTACTTAAGATAAAATAATTTTATTTTAGAATTTAGAATTTAAGAAATTCATAAATTAGATCTAATATCTAAATATGAATAATTTAAATTAATTTAATCTAAAAGAATGTAACTTAGAAATTTTTATGTGACAAATTAACAACTTGGAACTTAGTTTAAATTTTAGATATAAAAATATTACTTTTAAGTGAAATGAAAATTATAGAACATAAATGAATTGTTTTAGAGTCCAAATTTAAGTTAGTGTTTTATTAGCCATAATCTAAAAAAAAAAAAAAGTTTACTTAGAAGTTTATAAATCATAGAAACTTGAAATTTAATTATGAGAAATTTAGTTATAAATTAAAGGTTTAAATTAGAAGAATTATTATTTTTCTACAATGTAAGCATAAAAGTATTTTTGAACATAATTGTAATAAACACTAAAAATATAGAAATAAATAAGAATGATTTTTATTTCAACAGTGGAAACTTTATTTTGATCTAAATAGACTTAGTGAAAATTTATATTTAAATTTCATAATCATCTTAGAAATCATTCAAACTTATTTAGTGTTAAATTTTAGATTTGTACATTTTAGAGTATCGAGTATCTCGACGGAAAGCAAGGGAGCTCTGAAGATCTTCGAAATCAGGTGGGCATGATTTCTTTGCTCATTTGTATTATATGGATTTAAGATTCAAAACATTTGATTGAATAGTTCTAGGCTTTTTAGAATTTTGTTATAAAATCGATTAAACTTGTTTGACGTGCTTGGATGATGGTGTGATGATTTATTTAAATGGTGTTTTGTTTATCTGTAGCTCATGCATTTAGATTTCATTCTTTACTCATGTAAATAGCCTGCATTATTTGACCTATTTTTTATGATATGCGTGATGGTTGGCATGATTGAAATTGTTTGTAAAACTAAAGTAAGACGATGGTTTATTAAGAATCTACGTACCGGTGTGATTGATGAGCCTGAGATCATCGAGCCACAAGGCGGATCGTAGGTATTCTCACCCGGAGTTGACTGTGACAGCTCGAAGTCCTTGAGAGACGGTATGATGCTGCAGTAAGCACACTCTCTTAGACTGTGATGTGAGTGTCGATTGATTTTAGACGGGTATTGGACCCCTCTGACATTTGATTGGATCATGAGGAATACCGAGAGACATCTCAACCCTCTTCCGGTCTTAGACCCCGACTAAAACAAATGAATGTTTAAACGCCTAATGTTTGAAAGTGTTTGTAATATTTTAGATTGGATCTGTATAATGCATGTGATGTGTAGGATTGATCCACTGAGCTTTCGAGCTCACTCCCATTTCTATCTTTCAGGTGCACATGGACTTAAAGTATTGTAACCTACGTCAGAAGACTCGCACTTTGGTTGGACACCTCACGGGGAGGTCGTCCGGGATAGGTGACTTCAAGGTTAAGTTTTATGTATTTTACTGAATAATTTAATGTAATTACGTTGGTTTTAACTTAGTCGTTTTATCTTTAAATGACTTTACTTGTTTAACGATTTTGATTTAAATGAATAGTTTTAAGTATTTCCATTGTATTTTTTATGCATTGTCTTGAGAAATTCAGTGAATATATAGAGAAATGATTTTGATCTTTGGTTTGTTTTAAAACATCTACACAGACATTGACTTGAAAATAAATTGTTATGAACTTGATTTTGAAGAAAAAGATTTTGACAGAACGAAAATTTTAAGTAGCACCTTGATTTTCATCGGGTGACGATTCACACGTGAACGGAGGTCCGGTCGAAAATTGGGGTGTTACAAATATGGTATCAGAGCTCAGTAGTATAATACACTGGGCTAGACTTGACTTCATTGGATTTGATTTTCACTAAATTGTAGATTTTACTGAATTTGATTTTCACTAGAAATGAATTACATCAGATTTGATTTCACCGAAAAATGAATTTTCTTGGATATGATTTTGAAAAAAGGGTAGCATGGGTAGAGATCTAGGTTCTATGAAGTGATGCTAGAATACCTAAATTACTGATTGTAGGTGTGACTTGAATACTGAGAGGTGTTCTTGATAGTTGATCTCTTCTTGAGGAGGGTACCCGTAAAGGGTAATAGCCCTTCTTGGAAGAAGTACCCCTAATGGTTTATCTTTATAGTGGCCCTCATATGGTTGGTGCCTTTTTTGGAAAGAGTGCCCTGATGGATTGGCCCTATAGAATTGATTTTGAGGGTTGGTGTTGTTCTTAGAGGGTGTGCTGTCCTTCATGGTTTGACCCAACTTCAGGAAGATGTCCTTGAAGGTTGATCCCTACTCGAGAACAAGTTTGATTTGGGAACTATAGCATCACAAGAGATGTAATGGAGTTGAACACCATGACCATAGGTCTAGGTAGAGACTGAGTGCTGTATAGAAAACACAGTGGATTATAAATACATTAAAAGGCTTTAGGACATAGGTAAGAGACTAATAACGTGATTGAACTCACACTTGTTTGGTCAAGACCTGAGTTTGGGAGGAGCCTGTATCTCTGGTCTCTATGTAGGATGAGGTGCATAGAAATTCGGGGGTACGAAGGAATCTTGGACTCGGAGAATGACGGACCATGTTTGGTGAGTGATCGATCTCTTTGGCTGAACTTGTACGCACTATATTGTACTGGGATGGGGCGGTACAGTATAGTGGGACTTGTGTCAGCCTTAGAGAAAGTCTGCAAATGCTCATGTTACATTGTGTCAGATCAACACAATGAGACGTGGCAACTGTGGATATCGAGACACTTGCACCATTGTTTGGCTATAATGTAATTTTGGGTGGAAGTCTGTGTGGAAGGGCGAGTGTGGGATGGGGCACACAGACCTGGAAGCACAGATGGAAGCTTCAAGATTGCATTATGCTAGCGTGATTGGTTGCTTGGTTGTGGATGGTTGGTTGTTATATATGTAGTTTGATTATTTAAGTATTATAACCCAAACTCTTGTACCTAGAAACAGACGAAATACTGCCAACTTAGAAGTATAAACCCCTAGACAACTGAGAACAAATCGAGAACTTAGAGACTATGCATCTAGAGTCACCCTAGTACGAGAAATGCGAAAGGGCATGGGCGTATAGGAAGTAGTGGTCAATAGGATAAGCACGATACCAAAAGAAAACATAAAACATATATGCATACCTATGGAATAAACGTTGTCCTTCAACTTAGCAAGAAGGGATCATGGAATGCTGGGTTAAATTCTTGACTTGTTATTCATGTCAAGAGGTGAGAGATGAGCCTGTACCGGGTGGTGAGAATATTCCGAAAATAGCGATAACCAAAGAAACTTTAGTAACCCCGGAGTTGATAACAAAGACTTCTTAGAAAGTGAGATTGGAGATTACTCCACAACTTGTGAACAGGGGGCGAGGACTCTACAGTCATTGGCCTTACCACAACTGTCGGTGCCTACGCAGATACAGGTACAGTCAACGGTGCAACTAGATCTTAAATGCAGCTACAATCTCAAACTCATCATACAAATAGGCCTACAGATATAGTGCCACGGAGTGGATCAGTTATTTATAACAAGGAATAGTGGGAATTGTTGAATGAATTCCAGAAATTGAAACCTAGGTACGTTTTAAGGCACGATTGATCCCTTTTCTGTAAAAAGGTGGCCCATCGAAATGAATCAGTATCTGAAGGCTATGGGAGTGACTGGACCTAGAAGGATGACGTTAGCGGCATACCAATTGGTGGGATTGGCATATTATTGGTGGAAGACTAGTGAGAATGACTTAGAACAGGAACAAGCAGAAAAGTCAAGCATAAGAGGGCACCGTCAGAGCAGATTGCTGGAGACCCGAAGAGAAGCAACATCGGTAACAGAGCAACGCTCTCGATAGAATAGGCCAAAACAAATGAGCGGTGAGGAAAAAGGATGCAGACCAAGGAATTTAGACTATGTTAGTTGCCTATCGATAAATCAGAACAAGGAAATAAAGGGTGCGATCATACCAGCACTAAGGCACCAGATCCTATTAGAACTCTGCGGTTAAGCGTGCTTGGGGGAGAGTAGAAACAAGCCAGTACAGAGAAGGGATAGTAGAAAGAATAGCTGAGATCTCCAAAAAAGTAGATTAGAGATCACTCTCAATATTGGGGGCAAATGGTGAAAATCATGTAGCTTACAGTGACACCACAGGGTGATTGAGTAAAGGCAACCAACGAGATAGAGCACTAGCCAATGTATATTCTGTGTGCGTGTGACACACGTGGTCTTGTTCGAGATCTTATCCAATGTGGAGAGCAGAAGGAAATTTTTATAAATTAACCATTTGATGTATTCGAAATAAGTCCTCAGACTAGGAGAACTTCTCCCTCTGTCCGAGTTGAGTAGATGTTTGAACAGATATAAACCAAACTTCCTGGAACATCTCAATTCTTTTTCTGCCTTATGCCAGAGAAGAGGAACAAATCAAAAAAAGACGAACGAGCAGCTTGTGGATTGCTGGCCAAGATCAAAATAGAGTAAGGAAGAGCTGCCAATTTGTGGAGCTTGGTTTGATGGGGAAACTGTGGACAAAGTTGTTGCCGCTACTGCTAGGCGTGTTGCACGAACAGAGGAAGGAGAACGAAGAAGTAGCACTGTTGCTGCTCATGTTACGTACGAATGCAGTGATCCAAACTGCTACGTTGGGGAGTTCATTTGAAAGAACAAGGAGAAGAAGATCATGGAAGAGGAAGAATTGCTCCTCTGTTTGGCCGAGCGTGAAAAACAGAGCATGAAGTTGGGATGTTGGCCGAACATGGAAAACAGAGTGTGAAATTGGGAAGAGGATGGAAGCTGGTGGTGCATTAACGACCGACGCTGCTACTACCAGAGTAGTTCGGAGGATGAAAACCATGAATTGTGCGTTGTATATTGGCTGGACCGTGATTTGTGTTTGCTGGAAAAAAATCTGAAAATTTCCATATTTGAATGCTTGATGAACAGATGAAGAAGAAGCACCGGAGCACGGTGCTCTGTTTTGGTGAAATTTCAGCTGCAATGGACAAGAAGAACAGAGGTATACGGACCAAAAATAAGGAGCAATGGGTGACCGAAAGTGAGTGGTAAGAAAAATGATTTGAATTTTTGGATTATAGACTTTAGGCATGTTATTTGATAACCAAAGTGTAATAGGATTTATAAATATACTTTGAATTAGATTAATAAGGAATTTTATAATATGAATTAGATTAATAAGAAATTTGAATTAGATGAATAAATTAGTATGTATTGGTTAGAACAAAGAAATTTTATTGTATTAAGATTGAAGAATAAAACTAATCAATGTACTTCAAATAATTTAAATCTTTAAATTAAGTAATAAAAAAAATTTAGAGATCATCTATGCAAATACTAACTCATTCAAGGTAGGAAAACAAATAAATAATTATTTGTAGTAGTGCTATAAATAAATTTAGTAGAATTCTAAGGTTAGTGAGAAATTAAAGTTGTCCACCCTTAACAAGACTAAAGTGTTGACAATTAGAAGTCTTATTTTGTTCATAATTATTTTATTTAAAATATGAATAATTCATTTAAGCCAAAGAAACTAAGAAATTTAAGAATGCTTAAGTAATAAATTTTAATGTATGAAATGAATATCTAGATTCCATAATTAATTTAGAAAGTGTTGGAATTAGAGAATAACTTGAATAAGATTGAATTTGAATTAGGAAATTAGTGAATTGTATTAATCGTTGAATTTCAGATATCATAAACTTGGAGTGTCAAACGTCTTGACGGAAAGCAAGGAAGCCTGAAGATGAGGAAATCAGGTGGGCGTGACTTCCTTACTCACTTGTATTGGATGGATTTAAGATTCAAAACATTTGTTTGAACAGTTATAGGATTATTAGAATTTTGTTATAAATTTGATTGAATTGTTTGGCTTGCTCAGATGATGATGAGATGATTTACTTTAATTGTGTTTTCTTTATCTATGACATGCATTAATAGGAAACATGCGGTGAACATGATTGGAATTGCTTGTAAAACTAAAATAAGACAATAGGTTATTAAGAATCCACGTATCGGTGCGATTGACGAGCCTGAAGCGGATCGAGGTGGCATCTCCTATATGTTACCGCTTGAGATTGTTGAGCCACAAGGCGGATCGTAGATATTCCCAACCTGAGCTGACAGTGACAGCTTGATCCGTCTAACAGTGACAACCTGAGTGGATCGTAGGTCTTTGGGAGATGGTACGATGCTACAGTAAGTACACTCTCTTAGGCTGTGATATGAGTATCGATTGATTTTAGACGGTTATTGGAACCGTCTAAGATTAGATTGGATCACAGGGAATACTGAGAGGTATCTCAACCCTCTTCCGGTCTTAGAGTTCGACTAAAACAAATAAATGTTTGAACGTCTAATGTTTGAAAGTGTTTGTAATGTTTTGGATTGGGTTTATATAATGCATGTGATGTGTAGGATTGATCCACTGAGCTTTCGAGCTCACTCCCATTCTATTTTTCAGGTACACTTGAACTTAGAATATGGTTTCTTGTGTCAGAAGACTCACACCCAGATTGAACAACTCATGGGGAGGTCGTCAGGGATAGGTGATTGGGAGGTTATGTTTTATGTATTTCACTAATTTGTTTTTATATAATTACGTTGGTTTTAACTTAGATGTTTTATCTTTAAATGACTTTACTTGTTTAACGATGTTGGGTTGAATGAAGTATTATTTATGCGTTTTTTTGAGAAATTTGGTGAATATACAGAGAAATGATTTAAATCTTTGATTTGTTTTAAAACATCTACACAGTCATCGACTTGAAAATAAATTGTTATGAACTTAATTTTGAAGAAAAGCTTTTGACAGAATGAAACCTTAAGTAGCATCTCGATTTTCATTGGGCGACGGTCCACATGTGACGTAATACGTGAACGGAGGTTCGGTCGAAAATTGGGCTGTTACAATTATGGCATCAGAGCTCAATATTATGATGTACTGGGCTAGACTTGAGTTCATTGGATATGATTTTCACTAAAATGGGGATTTTATTGAATTTGATTTTCACTGAAAATGAATTTCACCGGATCTGATTTCACCGAAAAATGATATTTTCTAAATATGATTTTGAAAAAGGGTAGCACGGGTAGAGATCTAGGTAAGGATGAAGTGATGCTAGATTACCTTCTAAGTCAGTTGACGGGGCTGACGTGGTTGACGTAGCCAAAGTGCCAGGCCGGGTCGGGCTGGGTTGTGACTTGAATACTGAAGGGTGTTCCCGACAGTTGACCTCTTCTTGAGAAGGGTATCCCTGAAAGTTAGTAACCTTTCTTGAAAAAAGTACCCCTAATGGTATATTTTTATAGTGGCACTCATATGGTTGGTGCCTTCTTTGGAAAGAGCGCCCCGATGGGTGGGCCTTATAGAGTTGTTCTTGAGGGTTGGTGCCAGTCTTAGAAGGTGTACTATTCCTGATGGTTTGATCCCAACTTCAAGAAGAAGTCCTTGGAGGTTGAATCCTATTCAGGAACGAATTTGATTCGGGAACTATGGCATCACAAGTAATGCAATGGAGTTGAACACCATGACCATAGGTCTAGGTAGAGACCGGGTGTTATCCCAAGAGGACAGTGGATTGTAAATAAATTAAAAGCTTTTAGGACATAGGTTAGAGACTGATACCTGGTGGGTTAGGTGATTCCTTAGAAATAGTCACCTTAATGTCTAAAGTCGTGGTCTGCTCATTTGGAACTAATGAAAGTTAAACATTTTTATGCAGACCACGATGCCTCCTTGACATGGGAGACCACGCAGGACCCCAGAGCCGGCACCGCCGGCACCCCCGGTTCAGTTTGGACAGGATGTCATACAGAGATTAGAGGCCTTGATCAGAGCTTCTAATGAGGCCGGTCAAGCCCAGGTGGCCTTACTGAGTGAGAGGCTTGACAGAATTGAGGTCGAAAGACAGAGGGCTAAGCCAGCAGCGCCTCCTGCGCCGGTTATACCTGAGATCTAGGAGGAGGAGAGGACTGTAGCCCAGGCAGAGGTAGCCCCAGTGAGGCAGGGTGATGACTCCACTCGTGATCGCCTCTTGAAGAGATTCTTGGATCTAAGGCCCAAGGACTTCCACCGAGGTTTGAGTCTAGATGCGGCGGAGAACTGGCTTCTCAACATTGAGAATAATGCTAGGACATTAAAGCTATCAGAGGAGAATCAGGTGTTGTTCGCGACACACATGCTTGAGGATGAGGCCGCAGTTTGGTGGAGGGCCACCCAGTCTATAGAGGGATAGATTTTTACATGGGCTCGATTTTGGGAGCTATTCTTGAGTGCCTATGTCCCTACAGCAAAGAGAGAGCATAAGAAGGTGGAGTTCCTGACTTTACAGCAGGGAGATATGTCATTCAGGGAGTACACCCACAGATTTTTCAGACTGGAGGCCTATGCACCTGAGCTAGTGAGTAACCCGAGGGAGAGAGCTGGATTTTTCCATCGTGGGTTGAAGGCTAGCATCAGATAGGCTATTTCAGCATACAGTGAGGCTACTCTAGAGATCATACATAGGCATGCACTATAGTTTGAGGCGGATGGTAGGGATCAGCGTTCGACCACCTAGATGGTATAGAGTGCATCCATGTAGACACAGCCCCAGTCTCAGCTACAGTCACAGGCACAGGGAGGCCATCGTGGTGGGTCCCGAGGAGGCAGGTTCCATAGGAAGAGGAAGTATACGGAGGGACAGTCTGGAGGAGCGCAGAAACAACCCACTACTGCAGTGACCCTCGCAGCCACCCCAGTACAGACATATCAGCCGGTGGGACGGCCACCGACCCAGCAAGGAGGCCGAGGAGGAGGTCGAGGCAGAGTTAGAGGTAGAGATTCAAGGGGCAGAGGTTAGAGCCGAGGCCAGACCGAGCATAGACGACCACTTATATGTTACCAGTGTGGTCAGCCAAGCCACAATAGATATCATTGCCCGATGCCTGTCCCAGCTTCCAGTGCACCCACCACCAGCACTCGAGAGACAACACAGGCCATCACTGTAATACCTCATAATTTTGTCCACAAGAAGAGAAGATATTAATGAAATAAAATTCATTGAGAAAGAAATTCTAAAATGATTGGAGGAAAATAAAATATTGGGATTACCTAATATTTGATTTAAGGTTAATCAATTTATCAAATATTATTTGTATAAGAATTATTTTGTAATTATACAAATAATAGAACAATTATTGAATTAATTATCAAAACATAAGGTAAGTACAACAAATTATACACACATATAATTCTACCTTTCTGAAAAATAAAAATATGAAATATACATATATAAATGAAATATGAAATAAATAAAAATACATGGAAATGAAAAATGTAGATTATTTAATTATTGGCATCAAATATATTAAAGAAATAGAAAAATATCTAATAAATATAATATTAAATAATTAGAAAGGGAAAAATATTAGTAAGTCCATAAAATAGAATGACTTGTGCAATAAAACTAAATTTTGATCAATTAGAAAGTATATAATTGCTGAATTTCGAATAATAACAACTTAAAATAGTGATTTTGGTATTAGAAACTGTATCCAATGGCCAGAAATCTATCATCCTTACAATTTGCGATCTCACGGCCACAATTGGAACCGCACCATGCGCGCGGATGCACCGGATCAGTGAGATCCAACAGTTCACAAACGAGTTTCCAGATCCAACGAACGAGATTGAACCGAAATTGGCGCTCGGATGCACCGAATCAAAAAAATCCAATAGCCCACATTCAATTCGCTTGATCCAACGACTCACAGCTCAGGCGCGATCATCGATCACGAACGTGCTGCGATCGAGGAACATCCAACAGGCCAGATCAAAAGCGCAGTCGAAGGTCGCAAACGCACCGCCATCGAGGATCATCCGACGGCCCGGACGAGATTCATTGATCGCGATCAAGATCCGCACGCAGCATCCGATGATCATCCGATGGCCCAGAAAGTCACGTTCCGTCGATCGCGAACTGAGTGATGCTCTCGAGGATGATCCAAGCGCTCGGATCAAGCCCGCCCCATCTGTGATTGCTGCTGCAATCGAGAACGATCCGACGACCAGTAGCAAATGCTCCGAATTAATTAACGAAAAATCAAAAAAATTCAATTAAATAGTTTAAAATTTTGAAAAATCAATTTCTAAATTCCCAAAAATTTTCAAAAAATTACTTGCTAATCTCCTATGCTTGGGGGGCACGAAATTTTGAAGAATTGACAAGTTTCCCACAAAATGACACCCCAAACTTGTCATTCTCTACCCTTTTGAACTGTATATAAACACCCCCCATGCTCATAATTCATCTCATCCTAAGAAACAAGAGTTGAATTGTCATCTTGTTCTCTAAGCCCGATTCTTGGCTCCTCTTCTCACTTTCTTTTCCCTCTTGTGTATAAGAAGTTCATTGGTTTGGGAATTGGTTTTGGGTGATTTTCTTGGTGATTGAGCTTTGAGAACCATTGCTTCAACTTTGGGGAGAAAGCGACACAAGGTGGAAGTGATTTCTTAAACACCCCTTTTTCTTATTCAAAATTCTAGCATGTTCATTGTGTGTATGTTTTTAAAATCAAAAGATTTTCAGTTCTAGCATTCTAAAATATTTTTCAATTTTAGATTTGATTCATATTTGGATTTATGCATGCATATTAATCATTCCATGACTAGCATCATGTTTAGGTTTTATTTCAATATGTGATGCATGATTTTGAGTGTTCCATGATTGAATTTTCAATTTGATCATATGCTGAATTTATTTATTTTAGTCTCATGTTCTGAAATTTATTTTGTGATTCAAGATTATGTGATTTAACAAAGATGATGGTGATAATAACCACGTACCGTTATAGCAAACATGTGGGTTGCTATGGATGTTCTTTTCATATAGTCTGCCCATATGGTTTTTTTAGGCCTAAGTGCTTGGTTGGTGGGTAAGCTCCCTTGAAGTCCAAAAGTCCAATGGAATTGGCTATGTGATGCCACATTTCATTCTAGGGAGGCACTTAGTGAAGAACATCAAGGGTTGAGAAACTCTTTTGGTCTAAATTACAAATTTAAACAATTGGTTGTTTGAAACGCCTAATGTATGCAAGTATTTGAAATATGGATGTGCTATTGTTTTGAGTTTGAAAAATGGTTATTTGATAAAGATCCACTGAGCTATGTGTTCACCCCTTCCTCTCTTATTTTTCAAGAAATTAAATCATGAAGGCTATGAAAATTAGATAGTTTTGTTTTAGAAAGTTTTCATTTTTTTGAAAGTTTTCTTTTAATGTAAGGGCATGATGCCCAATTTTGCTTAAGACTTCCGTTGAAAGTTAGTATTTTTATTTTGAGATTATGAGTCTCTTTGATCAACAATGTACTAGTTTACATTACGAAGTTATGTACTTTCTTTTATTAATGAAGAAGTTGAATTTTTCTTTACCTTTACTTGCCTTGATTGTATTAAATGCGTATTTGTACTATTAAATTTATTCTAAGGCATGAGGTATTGAAAAATAGAAAGTCAAGTGATTGTTACTTGTAAAGTAACATGACCCAACTCGCCAATTGGTTAAGTCCATTGTCGAATAATGGTGGTTGTGTCCAAAACTCAAGGAATGTGGGGGTTGGGGTGTTACAATCACCTACCCAGATTCTAAGGCGACGAAGGCTCTAGTAGGGGGTAACATGTTCCTACTTGATACATCTATTTATGTGTTGATTGATGCTGGATTTACATTGTCTTTTTTTTCTGGGTATGTCGTAGATAGATTGGGACTTAGACCCGTTAGAGCATCTACATGGCTTGTGTTGAGCACTACAGCCAGGGAACGAATCTACCCCAATTTGATTTGTGAGGGTTGCACGTTGAGGTTTGACGACTTCGAGACTCTAGTAGACCTTAGAGTACTAGAGTTCTTGGAGTTCGACGCTATAATTGGGATGGACTGGCTAGCAGCTTATCATGCCTATGTCGACTGCTTCACCAAGAGAATCGTATTTCAGATTCCAGGGCAACCTATTGTGAGACCCTAGGTAGGATAGCGACACAGTCTGACATAGATACACTGGCTAGTATGATCACCACTAGTAAGGGACCTTCACAGTAGAGCATAGATGCGATTCCTATTTTTAGAGACTTTCTTGACGTGTTTCCCGATGACTTGCCTGGTTTGCCTCCCAAACGGGAGATTGACTTTATCATCGAGATTATTCCAAAGACACAACCTATTTCGATCCCTCCTTATCGAATGGCTCCCAAGGAATTGCAGGAAGGTCCAACTTGAGGAGTTGATGAGTAAGGGTTTTATTACCCCGAGTGTGTCTATAACACCCCAATTTTCGACCGGACCTCCGTTCACGTGCTTTCTCACGTGTGGATCGTCGCTTGATGAAAATCGAGATGCTACCCAAACTTTTCTTCTGTTGTCAAAATCTGTTCTTCAAAATCAAGTTCAAACCCTTTGTTCTCAAGTCAATGTCCATAAAGATATTCTGTGCAAGATAGAAAATCACAATAATTTCACCGAATAAATTATAAGCAATGCAGCGGAATACTTTTAAAACCATTCATTTAAACCAAAATCATTACACAATGAAAGCCATTGAAAGATAAAACAATAGAAGTTAAACCAATGTAAATACATTAAAACAACCTAGTAAAATACATAAAGTATGACTTCCAAGTCACCTATCCCGGACGACCTCCCCATAAGGTATCCAACCAGAGTGCGAGTTTTCTGACGTAAGTCAACATACTCTACGTCGAAGTGTACCTAAAAAATAAAGTGGGAGTGAGCTCGAAATCTCAGTGGATCGATCACATACATCACATGCATTATACAGACCCAATCCAAAACATTACAAGTACTTTCAAACATTAGGCGTTTCAACATTTATTTAGGTTTGGTCGAGGTCTAAGACCGGAAGAGGGTTGAGATGCCTCTCGGTATTCTTTGTGATCCAATCAAATCTTAGAGGGTTCCAATAACTATCTAAAATCAATCGACACTCACATCACAGCCTAAGAGAGAGCGTACTTACCCAGGCATCGTACAATCTCCCAAAGACTTCGAGCTGTCACAATCAGCTCTGGGTGGGAATACCTACAATCTGCCTTGTAGCTCGACAATCTAAAGCGGTGACATATAGGAGATGCCACCTCGATTCGCTTCAGGCTCGTCAATCGTACCGGTACATGGATTCTTAATAAACTATTGTCTTATTTTAGTTTTTACAAATAATTCCAATCATACCAACTATCATACATATCATGGAAGAGAAGTCAAATAATGCAGGCTATTTACATTAGTAAATAACAAAGTCTAAATGCATGATTTCTTATTAATGCATGCTATAAATAAACAAAGGACAATTTAAATCAATCATCACACTATCATCCAAGCAAGCCAAACAAGTTCAATCAGTTTTATAGCAAAGTTCTAATAATCCTAAAACTACTCAACCAATGCTTTGAATCTTAAATCCGTATAATACAAATGAGCAAGGAAGTCACGTCCACCTGATTTTTGTCATTCTTCAGGGTGACCTTGGTTTCCTTCGAAATTTTCGATACTCAAAATCCAAAATCTCATTATTTCGGTCACCCACGAGCTGATGAAAAACGTTGCCAGCTCTTTGTTTCCTCTCTTCTCTGTCTACTCCGTCCCCAACCAGATTTTGGTTTTCTTCTTCTTCATTTTGTAATGCCAATATTTCAGTCACGCTACACTCAAAATCATGCTTCAGTTCAATCAAACTGTCCATTGTATCATTTCTTGTAATCCACATTAATCAGCCCTTCTCTGTTCTTCTTCCTCACGGAGTAGCTGTTGTTCTGCTTAACTAAATTTTAGTTGCTTCAATACCTGGTATGCTGTGCGTTCAACTACTCCTGCATCATCGTCCTCTCCTCTATTCTTGCTTGTAGCAGCCGAGCTCCCTCATCCAAACCTCCAATGCTTCCCTGCCGGTCGTGTTCTGTTTCCCTGCTCAAACCAGGTACTTCCTCTGTTCGTCACTCAAAACTACTACCCGTAGAGTCTTCTTCATCTTCGTCTTCTTCTTCTTCAACGTAGCAATAGCAGCAGCGTGACAGCAACAGAGTATCTTGCTCTGTTTCTGTTTCTTCATCTCATCATGCATGGCCTCTTCTTCGTTTCATTTCCCTTCTCTGTTCGGCGACACCAGCAGCAGCAGCAGTAAGCTGCTCTGCTTTCTTCTTCACCTATGCTGCACAACAACTCCTTTTTTACACGCCTGCAGCTGCAGCTCGCGGATCCATTTCACATGGTAGTTGCTCCGTCTTCTTCTCCATTTCGTAGCAGCCATGTGAGCAGCAGCAGCAGCACACACCCGGCCAACATAGCAGCCTCATTCTCCCCTTCCTCTGTTTTCTCTTCCTCGCCTCATGGTTGCTGCAACATGATTCCGAGCAACAGCTCATAACTTCTTCTTGTTCGACAGTAACAACAGCAACACCGGCCCCTGTTCCATCAATTCCTCTTCCCTGTTGTTTGCTCACCTTGCAGCGTCTTCATCTTCTCTGTTTTCATTATGTCCCAACTTCATGCTCTGTTTCTCAATCACTCCCCCTCATCTTCTTCTTCATTCCACGGCAGCAATTTGGGTAGAAGCAACCACCAACGCCCAGAATTTACCAGCCATCACCTTCCTTCGTGAGCCAACAGACACCGCCACAAACCAAAGCTTCTACCGTTTTCACTAAGCTTCCTATTATATATATATATATATATCCGTATCGTAAAATCAATAATAATCATTTTATTTATTTAAAGCTTCAGTATGATTCAATATCAAATTATTAAAAACTTTAATATATATGTTATAAACTTGTAGATATATGTTAATAGTGTAATTTCTTTATTCATTTTAAGATTTCTATCATATGTATAAATTGTTTATTTTAGTTATAAATTTTTTTTCTACACTAATCATAATAAACATCAATTAATCATTTCAGCTATATATATATATATATATATATATATATATATATATATATATATATATATATATATATATAAAATATAAAATATAGTTTTATCGTACTATTATTAGTATTATTATTTTTTGATCAAATAATATATTTTATTTTTGCATCATTCGCGCCTTCACGCGAGCGCGAGTGAGCTATTAAGTGATTTATTTATTCCTAAGTATAGTCTACCTCTATTTTTAAATTGTACATGATTCTAATTCATTTATTACTATTCATCTCTTTTTCACTCATGACGTGACACGACCACTAAGTTACAGGGTGTCACAATCTACCCCCTTAAATAAAATTTTGTCTTCAAAATTTGTGTCAAGTTAATGAGCATCTGTAACACTCTGTAACTTTGTGGTCGTGCTACGTCGTGAGCAAACAATAGTAAATAAGTTATTCATAGGTCGCTCGCGCTCTTGCGAAGGCGCGAGTGATACGAAAATGAAATCTGTTACTTGATAAAAAAAAATAATAATGCTAATGATAGTATGATAAAACTATAAATTATGTT
Organism: Tinospora cordifolia; assembly: GCA_030144865.1. Lineage (NCBI taxonomy): Eukaryota > Viridiplantae > Streptophyta > Magnoliopsida > Ranunculales > Menispermaceae > Tinospora > Tinospora cordifolia. The sequence goes on along the minus strand of JAJIYU010000118.1, from coordinate 19,712 downwards.
TTATAGATATGTATAATAACCGAAATAATTAATTGATGTTTATTGTGACTAGTGTGGGAAAGAAAAATATAGGGATGTAATTAAGAAAAATTAAATAAATAAAATATCAATAAATAAAAAGTTATTTATACACATAATAGATGAGTTAAAATGATTAAATGATTAAGTAGTGTTATTATTATTACATAGTGATGTTTATAATAAAGTTTAAAAACAAATAAAATGACTAACAAATTAAAACTATAGGTAATTAAATTAAATCTTGGGATATGGTCAAAAACAAAATATCAAACTCAAAGTTGATTTTGGCGGAGTTGAGCGAGGGGGAACGAAAACCAGATAAATCTGGTTGCTTCGAAAATCCAGTCGGCAACACGATTGATCGCGAATGTTCAAGCGAGTGTTGGGCGGTGATTCGGAGAGGTCGAGAATAGTCGTCGTCGTCTATAAAAGGAGAAGAAGGAGGAGGACGGTTGAAGAAGCCAAAATCCACTGTTGCGTTGGACGTTAAGTTAAACCAACCGAAGAAGAAGAGAACGAAGGGAAAAAAGGAAGAAGAACACTTCAAGCTGGATTTGTAGTTTGGGCGAGAGGGGAAGCGAAGAAACAAATGGAAAACTAGAATTCAACTTGAAATTCTGGGCTGCTGCAACCGAAAATAGAGGAAACCAGAATCGATAGCAAAATTTCTGGTTTGGAGACTGAAACAGAAATCGACCGGTAGGGGAGCTGAGTAGGAAGCATTGAGGTTGGATGAGGAAGCTCGGTTGCAACCAGGAACAGAGGAAAGGACGGCGCTGCTGGACCAGTTGAACGAAGAGAGCTGTTAAATTCTGGTGGAACAGAGTTGAACAGCAGCCGTTCTGTGGAAAACGAAGAAGTGAGCAGCACAATTTGCTGTTGCTGATGCTCACTGGCTGCCGAACAGAAAAGGCCTCGGCCACTGCAACCAAAAGCAGGGGAGACCGGCAGGGAGTTCGAGTGTTGGAGGAAAGCAATGGAAATGTGCTACTGCTGCTGATGCTCCACGCTGCTGCTGCTCTGGTTTGGAGTCCAGCCGAACAGGGAAGACCGAGATGATAGAAGTGCAAATGGAAACAGATAAGTGATGCGTTGGTGTGGACCGTGAATGGTGAAGTGGATTTTGTGAGGGTAATCAAATTGCAGCCTGTTTTCTGTACGAAGAAGACGACCGTGAGCAAGAAGAAATGAGTTCTTGCTTGCTGTCAAGTGTGAGTCAAGGCTAGAAATAAATGAAAAACAGAAGCTGCCATTGCTGCTGTTCTATTGTAGTTGCAGACCGAGGAGGAATTGATGAAGATGAAGAACAGAGCATGGTGGTCGTGTTGGAATGGTGATGGCCACTGCTGCTGTGTCCGAGTGCTATTCTGCTGCAGCGTGTTGCTGCAATCCAAGCAAAGAGAAGAAGCACCAGAACACGGTGCTCTGTTTTGGTGAATTTTCAGCTGCTGACTGGACGGTGAGCAGAACACGGTCGAATAGCATCGTGGTGGCAGCTAACCTCATCAATTGGTGTTTGATCAAATTAAAGAGGTAAGCAATTTAAATGAATTTAGATAGCTAAAATTTTAACATGTAATAGGTAATCTAAGTATAGGAATTTATTGATGAACATTAAATAATACTATCAAATAATATGTAGAATATATGCACATTAATAACCATTATTTAGAATTAAGGATTATAAAATATTAAGATTGAAAAATAAACAAAATTGATGAATACACCTCCAATAATCTAAAGTTTAAATCAAGGAAATCACAAAGACTTTAATTGAGGTGATTTTGGTATGTTTATTCAAATATGAGACTATAATAGGAGTTATCATTATAACTTGAATTAGAATTTAAAGCTAATGCAAATAAATTGACATGCATTGGTTAGAACAACAAAGTTTATAATGACAAAATATTAAGATTTGGAGAACAAAAGAATTAACTAATGTATCCTCATGTATTTAAATATTTAAATTAAGTAGTTAAAGAAATTAAAAAGCATGTATTCAAGTACTCAATTATTTAAGTAGATAAATATTTAAATTAGAAAAATAAATAAATAATAAAAATTCGAACTAACACTATAAGTGATCTCAGTAAAACTCTAAGAGTAGCATAAGACTAAGATTTTGAATCCGAATAAGACTAAAGATTTGACAAATAAAAGTCTTATTTTATTCGTAATTAAATTAATTATGATGTAAATAAATTATTTAAATTTCAACGATTAAGTTATTAGAACTTTGATTTTAGGATGAGAGCTTCCAAGTAAATTATTAAAGTGAGATTTCAAACTTAGGAAATTTAAAAGACTTAGAAATCATTATAATTAGAATATATGAAATTTAGAAATTAAGAGCAATCATAAATTAGTTGAAAGTTCATAATTTATTTAGAAGTTAATTGAACATGAGAATATTCTGGATAAGATTAAATATGAATTAAGGAATTAGAGAAATGCTATTTATCGTTGAATTTCAGATATCATAATTCTGGAATGTCGAACATCTTGACGGAAAGTAAGGAAGCCTGAAGATCGGCGGAACCAGGTGGGCGTGACTTCCTTGCTCACTTGTATTATACGGATTTAAGATTCAAAACATTTGATTGAATAGTCCTAAGTTATTAGAATTTTACTTGGAAATTGAATTGAAATTGTTTGACTTCCTTGAATGATATGTAACGTGTGATGAACTAATTAATCCATGCATAATTAGTTATGACATGATCTTGCACTTAGATTCACTCAGTTATGACATACATGACTAGGCAACGGTTTATTTAGATTCCACTGTTTATTAATGCACCTTATCATGTAAATTTGCAAGTATGGTTTGGGTTATATGTTTTAGTGTAATTGTATGATGAATGATATGATTGAGATCGTTTGTAAAATAAAAAATATAAGATGATGGTTTATTAAGAATCCACGTACCGGTGCGATTGACGAGCCACAAGGCAGATCGTAAGTATTCCCACCCTGAGCTACTTGCGATAGCTCGAAGTCTTTGAGAGACAGTACGAGTTTAGATAAGTACCCTCTCTTGTATTGTGATACTGAGATATGATTGATTTTAGATGGTACCACCTGAGGCCTCTATGATTATGATTGGATTGGATCACAGGGAATACTGAGAGGCAGTTTCAATCCTCTTCTGATTTTGACTTCTACCAAGATTAAATGAATGTTTGAAACGCCTAATGTTCGAAACTGTTTGTAATGTTTTGGATTGGGTCTGTATAATGCATGTGATGTATAGGTTCGATCCACTGAGCTTTCGAGCTCATTCTCATTCTATTTTTCAGGTACACTTGTACTTAGAATGTGATGTCCTACGTCAGAAGACTCGCACTCAGATTGGACCCCTCATAGGGAGGTCGTCAGGGATAGGTGATTGAGAGACTATGTTTTATATATTTTATTGGATGGTTTTCATGTGTTTCCATTGGTTTAACTTCGATTCTTTTATATTTAAATGGTTTTACTTGTTTAACGATTTTGGTTCGAATGAATAGTTTTAAAGTATTTTCGCTGCATTAATGATGGTTTATTTTGAGGAACCCTGCGAACGTCTCAATGAATAAAAATTTGATAAATTGGTTTTGTATGTGAGATTATCCAGACATTTACTTAAGAACTAAAAGTTTATGAATTTGATTTTGAAGAAAAGGTTTTTTTCAAAACAAAACTTAACGTAGCATCTCGATTTTCATCGGATGACAATCCACACGTGACATAATACCTGAATAGAGGTCCGGTCGAAAACTGGGGTGTTACAGCATCGTCACGCGGTTTGTCTTTCCAATGATCTATTACGCTCCCGCTGTGCAACATTGATCTTTTCTTGGAGAATCCTTCCATGTTCCATCAGATCATAACCTTCTGATCCATGAATATAATTAGGGTCTTTCTTCACCCACATTAAATTCATCGTCTTGTAATGCTACTGGTGTGATTTCATTTCTTCTTTGTAACCATTCTCTACGGAGCAGTTAAAATTTCTTCTGGTCTTTCATATAACCCAGCTAAACTATACAAATAATCACCGTCTTTCTTGAGATATCCCACCTTCAACTATCATTGATTATTTTGGAATAATGTGTGTCCTATTTTTTCGGTATGAAGATTCGTAAACATGGTCTTCTCACCGAATTGACGCCTAAGAAGGGCGATCAGTCCACCACCCTTGACGTAATTTAGTATGAGGGCTATAATATTCTGACCCGGATATCATCCATGACATCTATGACATATCCATACAAGAGTTTCAGAAACTTACCCATAACCAAGTGAATGTTCTTACCTAGGATAAACTTGATGCTATTCCAGCATCTTCGTCCTCATTCATTATGCAATCTGGCAATTCTCGTAGTGAGCCACTATAGCTTTTTGAAATAAGGTTCTGGTACTCTTACCGATGCCCTATACCAAGGGTTCAATGGTTATCCTCTAGAATTAACTACTGCAGTAATAGAGGGTAGGCCATACTGGCCGAAAATACGTGTGAAACATCCATTCCAAGAATGATGGTTGGAGCCTTAGAAATTCAGAAATTAGAAGGAGATTGTTTGACTAACAACAAAGAATTTAAGCCACCAAGTTTGGCATTAATCTTTAGAAGAACATTTGTTGAGTATTGATCATTAACTCTTGTTGGAACAATGCATTGAGTCACAATACCAACATCAGCTAGACTTTTCTTCATCCACAACCCATACATAGTAGATGTCTTCTTTTCTGGCATAAGACAAAAGATGAACTAAGGTGTTCCAGGAAGTCTGGTTTGTATCTGTTCAACTCTAACAGAGGAAAAAGTTTTTCCTAGCCTGAGGGCTCTTTTCAAATAAATTAAATGGTTGACTAATAACAATTCCTTTGTCTCTTCACATTTCATAAAATCTCGAACAAGACTACGTATGTAACAACAAATAGAAAATGTACAATGGCTAGTGCTCTATCTTGTTGGTTGCATTTACTTAATCACCCTGTGGTGTCACAATTAGCTATAGGATTTCCACCTTTTGCCCCCAACACTGAGAGTGATCTCTAATCTACTTTCTTGGAGATCTCAACTATTTTTCTACTATCACATCTCTGATCTGATTTGTTTCTACTCTCTCCCAGGCACGCTTAACTGCAGAGTTCTGATGGGATCCGGTGCATTAGTGTTGGTATGATCGCACCCTTTATTTCCTTATTCTAATTTATCAATAGTCGATTAACACAATCTGTTAACAAAGTGTCTCATTCCCATTCTAATAGTAAAATGGTGGCAACTCTTGATGTCTATTTAACTATATCCTTACGTATGTTTGTATCTTATGATCTTATGGTACTTAATTCGAGCGATAAGTGTATATTCTGTGGTCATGATCACATGGCTTCCTCTCTATGGGTAAGGTTCATCTGAGTTTAACTTTCATACAACTAGGTTGTGATCCTCCTGTTATGACTTTTGAGAATCTAATACTAATGCTTTACTAGGACAATCTTGACCTAAGTGTTCCATCTGATTACAAGCATAACTCAACCCTAGTTTCTTGGCCTAGTCTACTGAGATTGTTGCTCTGTTAGTGATGTTGCTTCTCTTCGGGTCTCCAACAATCTGTTCTGACGGTACCCTCTTATGCTTGACTTTTTTGCTTATTGCAGTTCTACGTTATTCTTACTCATCTTCCACTCATAATATACTGCCAACGTCGTCCATCGAGGTCCAGTCACTCCCATAGCCTTCAGATGTTGATTCATTTTGATGGGCCACCTTTCTACTAAAAAGAGATTAGTCACGCCTTAAACGTAACTAGGATTCACTTCTAGAATTCATTCAACGATTCCCATTGTTCCTTATTATAACTGATCGATCTACTCTATGGCATCTTACCTATAGGCCTATCTATCTGATGAGTTTGAAGTTGTAGTCGCATCTAAGGCTCTAGTTGCACTAGTGACTGTACTTATGTTTAAGTAGGTACCCACAACTGTGGTGATGCCAATAACTATAGAGTCCTCACCACTTGTTCACAAGTTCTGGAGTAATCTCCAATCTTATTTTTTAAGAAATCTATGTTATCAATTTCAGGGTTACTAAAGTCTTTCTAGTTATCGCTATCCTTAAAATACTCTCACCTCTTCTTTGGCCATATCTTTCCTAGATCTGCGAATCCCTTGGCATGAACCACAAGCCAAGAATTTTAATTTAGCATTCAATGATCTATTCATGTTGAGTTGAAGGACAAAGTTTATTCCATAGGTATACCTATTTGTCTTATGTTTCCTTCTGGCACCGTACTTATCTTATTGACTACAACTTCCTATTCACCCAATGCCCTTTCGCGTTTCTCGTGCTAGGGTGACTCTAGGTGCATAGTTTCTAAGTTCTCGATTTGTCTCAGTTGTTTAGAAGTTTATGCTTCTAAGTCGACAACATTTCGTCTGTCTCGGAGTACAGGAGTTTGGGCTATAATACTTAAATAATCAACTACATATAAACAAATAATCATCCAACAACCAAGCAAGCAATACACGCTAGCATAATACAATCCTAAAGCTTCCATCTGTGCTTCCAGGTCTGTGTGCCCCATCCCACACTTGCCCTTCCACTCAGAATTACATTACACCCAACCAACGACGCAAGTGTCTTGATATCCATGACTGCAGCTATCACACCATTTTTAACTGAGCTCTTAGCTAAAATAGCGTGATAGTGCACCCATAGACGTTTCTAAGGCTGACGCAAGACCCACAATACTGTACCGCCCCATCCAGTACAATATTGTGTGTACGAGTCCAGCCAAAGAAATCGATCACTCACCAAACATGGTCCGTCATTCTCCGAGTCCAGGATTCCTCCGTACTCCCAAATCCTTATGTACCCCATCCTACATAGAGAGTAGAAATACAGGCTACTCCCAAACTCGGGTCCTGACCAAACAATTGTGCGTTCAAACACGTTATCAGTCTCTAACCTATATCCTAAAGTCTTTTAATTTATCTATGATCCACTATGCCTTTGAGACAACACTCGGTCTCTACCTAGACCTATAGTCCTGGTGTTCAACTGCATTACATCTCTTGTGATGCTATAGTTTCCGAATTAGACTTGTTCCCGAATAAGGTTCAACCTTCATGGACATCTTCCCGAAGTTGGGATTAACCATTAGGGACAGTGCACCTTCTAAGACTGGCACCAACCCTCAAGAACAGCTCTATAAGGCCAACCCATCGGGGCGCTCTTCCAAAGAAGGCACCAACCATATGAGGGTCATTATAAAGATATACCATCAGGGGTACTTTTTCCAAGAAAGGCCACTAACCTTTAGGGTTACCCTTCTCAAGAAGAAGTCAATTGTCGGGAACACCCTTCAGTATTCAAGTCACATCTGTAATCAGCGACTCAGGTACTCTAGCATCACCTCATCCTTACCTAGATCTCTACCCGTGCTACCTTTTTACAAACCCATACTCAAGAAAATTCATTTTTCGATGAAGACAAATCTGATAAAATTCATTTTAGTGAAAATCAAATTCAACAAAATCTTCATTTCAATGAAAATCATATCTGGTGAACTCAAATCTAGCCCAGTGTATCATAATACTGAGCTCTGATACCATATTTGTAACACCCCAATTTTTGACCGGACTTCCATTCACATGCTTTCTCACGTGTGGATCGTCGCTCGATGAAAATCGAGATGCTACCCAAACTTTTCTTCTGTTGTCAAAATCTTTTCTTCAAAATCAAGTTCAAACCCTTTGTTCTCAAGTCGATGTCCATAAAGATATTCTGTGCAAGATAGAAGATCACAATAATTTCACCAAATAAATTATAAGCAATGCGGCGGAATACTTTTAAAACCATTCATTTAAACCAAAATCGTTACACAACGAAAGCCATTGAAAGATAAAACAATAAAAGTTAAACCAATATAAATACATTAAAACAACCCAGTAAAATACATAAAGTATGACTTCCAAGTCACCTATCCCAGACGACCTCCCCATGAGGTGTCCAACCAGAGTGCAAGTCTTTTGACGTAAGTCAACATACTCTACGTCGAGGTGTACCTGAAAAATGAAGTGGGAGTAAGCTCGAAAGCTCAGTGGATCGATCCCACACATCACATGCATTATACAGACCCAATCCAAGACATTACAAGTACTTTCAAACATTAGGCATTTCAACATTTATTTAGGTTTGGTTGATGTAATACCCTGAAAGTCTATGAGACGTCCACGTCGCTAGTGAATGGCGAAAGTGGAATAACAAACTTAATAAAGTATCAAAATGGCCAAAACACCCAAAAACCACGTATTATGAGTCTAAATAAGTGTAAGAGTAATACCAATATGAGAAGCACGAGAAATGGCAAAGAAAGACACTAAACACCAGAAATATCATTCTAGTGACCGCGGTCAGCCTATAGTGACCGCGGTCATTGCATGAGAAATCTAGAAAATGAAGGTAAACACATCGTTCTGGTGATCGCGGTCGGTTATACAGTGATCGCGGTCATCGCGATAGAAACCTAGAAACGAACAGGGAAATGCATACTGGTGACCGCGGTCTATAATAGGGCAACTGCGATCATCACGCGAAAAACCCAGAAATGAACGATACACACTAGTGTGTCCATCGCGGTAATCACGCAGTGACCGCGGTAGTTGCACAGTGACCGCGGTCATGCTACAGTGACTGTCATCATTCGTCGATTTCTATATAAACAAACATGCGTAGAAAACCCTAGATCTGGATTTTTTCGCCGCAAATCACTGATTTTCTTCTCTAGCTCTCATCTAACTTGTTTACTTCATTTCTTAAGTGTTCTATTGAGCTCTAAGGGTGGTTTGAGCCCCTTTAAACCATTCTCCACCGTTTTCAAGCTCAGATCCGCCAAAAGCAACATCAACAAGGGTGGATTCGGGTTGAAGCAAGCTTGGAAAGGGTTTTGTGCTAAGGTAAATCTCGAAACCCCCTTGAGATCTTGTTTCCTTAGCTTTCTAAATCGTTTTTCTCAAATGTAGTATGTTTTTCCTTGAGTTAATGTGTGATTTAAACCCAATGACCAAGTGTTAAGGTGTTAAGCACATGTTGCCGACCCCAGCGACATGCACCAGTTTTCCTTTGTTTTGTATTGATTTTGGGTGCATTTGAAACACATGCGCCAAGAACACAAACCTTAGGGTTTCGGTTGTGCCATGAATGCCTTAGACTCACACACATTTTCATTGTTTAAAAACCCTTTAGATTGATAATCAGAGACGTGTATGACGAGGAGAAAGGCGCAAGGCTGAAGAGTATTAATGTGGGTGTGATTTTCTTACTCCCTAGCCTTATCCAAATTTTGAATGCATAACATGATGTTTGTTAGCTTAAGATATGTTTAGAAGCATGCTAGGACTTACTTGATTGACCTTGGTTGGGATTGACTTGGTGTATGTCTTGATGCATGGTTGTTTGTGCCATAACATACTAGATAGAGATTTCAATGCGATGATTTACATGAATGGCTAAACACGTCTATTTTGATTTACTTTAAATGATACATTGATGATCACATAAGACTTGGAATGACATGTATGACTAAAAAACATAGATTAATGAATCCACGTACTGGCACGGTGACCGGCCTTAGGGTGTCATCGTGCGTGTCCCTACCCGAGCTGACTGTGACAGCTGATTGTGTCTTCGGATGGAGAGTCACTGCGGACTTCCATCCTTGGATCGTGGTCCGGAAGGTAACCGGCCCTCGGGCGTTACTCCCGGATTTGCTTCCGGACTACACAAGGGATACCGAGGGTCATGGACTCTTTCGGTTTTAGATGATAACAAAACAAGAAATTGTGTGAAGTGCTTAATGTAATGAAAGCGATTGCATGTTTTGTATTCTAGTTTGTATAATGCTAGTGATGTATAGGGATGATCCATTGGGATCTCGAACTCATCCCATTTTCTATTACAGGTGATCATTGACACCGCAGGAGTAGGCCAGCACGCGGGTAGTCTTTTTGGATAGTGGCCTCTTTGGGAGGTTGCCACAGTCTTCATTTCAGTTTTTCTTTGAGTTTACCGTTGTACCTTTTTGCTGTAAATAGTATTTTAGTGTTTAAATTGAACTGGGCATGTGCCCTCTTTTATTTTGATTATTTCACATGTAAATCAAATATTTTGGGACTTAGGCCCATTGGGTCTTGTTTTATCTTCACACCATGTTTTGAAAATGGATTTGAAATGTTGTTCCGCTGCAAAGTGTTTCATTTGGCCAAATGTGAAATCACTATGGATTTATGAACGAATTGAATTCCGTTGCATATATTTTTAATGAATTTCACATCTACTGAAAGGAACGAGTATTTTGATGGCCATTGTATATTTTAAATGTTAACTTCAAAACTTGTTTAATAGAAAGGTATGAAACATGAGATGGAAAAAGAAAAGAAATCGAACCATTTGGCCTCTGGCTCTAAGCGAACAAACGGATGACACGACGTCTCCCACCGAATGAACGAACGGGCGCACGCCGTCTCCGCGCGCTACCCCGCAATGGACTGTCGCAACAAAGAAAGAGACGGATGCTGGGAGCCGGGGTGTCACAGACGAGGTCTAAGACTAGAAGAGGGTTGAGATGCCTCTCGGTATTTCTTATGATCCAATCAAATCTCAGAGGGTTCCAATAACTATCTAAAATCAATCGACACTCACATCACAGCCTAAGAGAGAGCACATTTACCTAGGCATCGTACAATCTCCCAAAGACTTCGAGCTGTCACAGTCAGCTCTGGGTGGGAATACCTACGATCTGCCTTGTAGCTCGACAATCTAAAGCGGTGACATATAGGAGATGCCACCTCGATTCGCTTCAGGCTCGTCAATCGTATCGGTACGTGGATTCTTAATAAACCATCGTCTTATTTTAGTTTTTACAAACAATTCCAATCATACCAACTATCATACATATCATGGAAGAGAAATCAAATAATGCAGGCTATTCACATGAGTAAATAACGAAGTCTAAATGCATGATTTCCTATTAATGCATGCTATAAATAAACAAAACACAATTTAAATCAATCATCACACTACCATCCAAGCAAGCCAAACAAGTTCAATCAGTTTTATAGCAAAGTTCTAATAATCCTAGAACTACTCAACCAATGCTTTGAATATTAAATTTGTATAATACAAATGATCAAGGAAGTCACGTCCACCTGATGTTTCCCGTTCTTCAGGGTGACCTTGCTTTCCTTCAAAATCTTCGATACTCGAAATCCAAAATCTCGTTATTTCGGTCACCTACGAGCTAATGAAAGACGTTGCAAGCTCTCTGTTTCATCTCTTCTCTGTCCACTCCGTCCCCAACTAGATTTTGGTTTTCTTCTTCTTCATTTTGTAATGCCAGTATTTCAATCACGCTACACTCAGAATCGTGCTTCAGTTCAATCAAACCATCCACTGTATCATTTCCTGTAATCCACATTAATCAGCCCTTCTCTGTTCTTCTTCCTCACGGAGTAGCTGTTGTTCTGCTCAACTGAATTTTAGTTGCTTCAATCCCTGGTCTGTTGTGCGTTCAACTGCTCTTGCATCATCGTCCTCTCCTCTGTTCTTTGTTGTAGCAGCCGAGCTCCCTCATCCAAACCTCCAATGCTTCCATGCCGGTCGTGCTCTGTTTCCCTGCTCAAACCAGGTACTTCCTCTGTTCGTCACTCAAAACTACTACCAGTAGAGTCTTCTTTGTCTTCGTCTTCTTCTTTTTCAACGTAGCAGTAGCAGTAGCGCGACAGCAACAGAGTATGTTGCCCTTTTTCGGTTTCTTCATCTCATCCTGCATGGCCTCTTCTTCGTTTCATTTCCCTTCTCTGTTCGGCGACACCAGCAGCAGCAGCAGTAAGCTGCTCTGCTTTCTTCTTCACCTATGCTGCACAACAACTCCTCCTTTTTTACACGCCTGCAGCTGCAGCTCGCGGATCCATTTCACATGGTAGTTGCTCCGTCTTCTTCTCCATTTCGTAGCAGCCATGTGAGCAGCAGCAGCAGCACACACCCGGCCAACATAGCAGCCTCATTCTCCCCTTCCTCTATTTTCTCTTCGTCGCCTCATGGTAGCTGCAACATGATTCCGAGCAACAGCTCATAACTCCTTGTTCGGCAGTAACAGCAGCAACACCGGCCCCTGTTCCATCAATTCCTCTTCCCTGTTGTTTGCTCACCTTGCAGCGTCTTCATCTTCTCTGTTTTCATTATGTCCCAACTTCATGCTCTATTTCTCAATCACTCCCCCTCATCTTCTTCTTCATTCCACGACAGCAATTTGGGTAGAAGCAACCACCAACGCCCAGAATTTACCAGCCATCAACTTCCTTCGTAAGCCAGTAGACACCGCCCCAAACCAAAGCTTCTACCGTTTTCACTAAGCTTCCTATTATATATATATATATATATCCGTATCCTAAAATCAATAATAATCATTTTATTTATTTAAAGCTTCAGTATGATTTAATATCAAATTATTAAAAACTTTAATATATATGTATGGTTAATTGCCAACCATATTACACCATATTATAAACTTGAGATATATGTTAATAGTGTAATTTCCTTATTCATTTTAAGATTTCTATCGTATGTATAAATTGTTTATTTTAGTTATAAATATTTTTTTCTACACTAATCGTAGTAAACATCAATTAATCATTTCAACTATATATATATATATATATATATATATATATATATATATATATAACGTAAAATATAGTTTTATCGTACTATTATTAGTATTATTATTTTTAATCAAATAATATATTTCATTTTTGCATCATTCGCGCCTTTGCGCAAGCGCGAGTGAGCTATTAAGTGATTTATTTATTCCTATGCATAGTCTACATCTAATTTTAAATTGTACATAATTCTAATTCATTTATTACTCTTCCTTTCCTGTTCACTCACGACGTGGCACAACCACTAAGTTACGGGGTATTACAGTGTCACCTTGGGGTGCTCTAGTAATGTTTGTGAAGAAGAAGGATGGGAGCTTCCATTTGTGTATCGACTACAGACAGTTGAATAAGGTGATAGTGAAGAACAAGTACCATCTCCCGCGTATTGATGACTTATTTGACTAGCTCCGAGGTGCCACTGTATTTTCAAAGATCAATCTGAGATCTGGGTACTATCAGTTGAGAGTCGGGGAAGAGGATGTACCAAAGATGGCCTTTCGGACTCGCTATGGGCACTACGAGTTCTTAGTCATGTTGTTTGGTGTGACAAATGCCCCAGCGTTGTTCATGGACTTGATGCAGAGGGTGTTTCGTCCCTACTTAGACTCCTTCGTCATCATCTTTATCAATAACATCCTTATTTACTCGAGGACTAGGGCGGAGCACGCTGAGCACTTGAGGACCGCACTACAGACTCTCCGAGATCATCGGTTGTACGCCAAGTTTAGCAAGTGCGAGTTTTGGTTGACAAAAGTACGATTTTTGGGCCATGTAATAGGAACTGCAGGCATTTCAGTTGATCTAGCGAAGGTCGAAGCTATTATAGGTTGGCCGAGACCTACTACTGTGACAGAGATCCATAGCTTTTTGGGTTTGGCAGGCTATTACCGCAGATTTGTGCCAAAGTTCTCGAGGATCGCTGCTCCCATGACAAAGCTTACCCAGAAGAACATGCCATTTGTGTGGACAGATAAATGTGAGGAAGCCTTTCTTGAGTTGAAGCGTCATTTGACATCTGCCCCAGTTCTTGTGCTACCAGAACCAGGCCGTGAGTTGACGATCTATATAGATCTATGTGGTACAGGCCTTGGGTGTGTGTTGATGCAGGGAGACGGGGTTGTCGCTTTTGCCTCGCGATAGCTGAAGGTTCATGAGAGGAACTATCCCGTGCATGACTTAGAGCTGGCGGCAGTAGTGTTTGCGCTCAAGATTTGGCGACACTATCTGTATGGTGAGCGTTTCACACTTTATTCTGATCATAAGAGCCTCAAGCACCTATTTTCACAGAAAGACCTTAATATGAGGAAGAGGAGATGGATGGAGCTACTCAAGGATTATGGCTTTACCATAGAGTACCATCCCGGGAAAGCTAATGTGGTGGCTGATGCGCTTAGTAGAGTACGGGTTGAGACTGCTTGTGTGGCTAGGCATATGTCTCAGGAGTAGAGGATGATTGATTATATGAAAGTGATGAGTATCCAGGAGACTTCGACTGAGACCAGAGTCAGTGCACAGATGAGAGCCCAGCCGGTGTTGCTTACTGAGATTATGGAGGTTCAGCCTCATGATGTTGATTTTATGATGTACCGGGGGCGGGCAGACGACACTTCTTGTGTGGAGTGGTCGGTTGATACTGATGGTGCACTGAGGTTTAGGGGACGATTGTGGGTACCAGAAGACCCTCGCCTGAGACAGGGAGTGCTAGCAGAGCTGCACCGCTGGAGGTATACTGTCCATCCAGGCGCCAATAAGATGTATCAGGATGCTCGACGTACTTATTGGTGGCAGGGGATGAAGCGGGATATTGCAGCCTTTGTGCAGATGTAATACCCTAGAATTTTGTCAAATAATTTAAAATAAATTAAATAAATTAATTTCAAAGATTTTGGATGCAAATTGTGGGTTTGCACATGAAAAATAAAATATATTGGAGATATATTAAAAAATTAGGCAAATAAGACCTTAATTTGATAATTAAATGAAAATTACAACTTAGTAGAATTAATTATGAATTTTAAGAAGTTGCTTAAGAAATAAATAGAAATAAAGTATATATACACATATAGGTTAATATGTGTATGAATAAGGTATGTGTTAGCATAATAAATGTTAATACTACATATTATAGGAATATGTACATAGAAAAATTTATATAATTAAATAAAAATGTAGTGTACATGTATTTATTAAAAATAAATAAAGCATTATATAAATATTAATTTATAATTACATAAGGTATTATCTAAAAATGAAATATGAAATAAATAAAAATATATGGAAATGGTAAATATGGATTATTTAATTAAAGATATTAAAGAAATAGGAAAATATCTAATAAATATAATATTAAATAAATTAGAAAGGGAAAAATACTAGCAGATCATCAAAATAGAAGGGAATATACAAGAAAATCAAGTTTTTATCAATTAGGAAGTGTCTAATTAACAATTTTCGGATAATAGCAACCTTAAAAATCAAATTTGGTAATTAGAAATTGCATCTAACGATCCAAAACAAATCTGCAAAATCCAACGAATGAAATCGAAGCCCAAAACAGCGCCCGAGAGCACCGAATCATTGAAATTAATGGCCAGGAACAAACAATCTGTACATCTGCAATCCAATAGTCCGGATCAAGAGCGCACAAAACACCCTATAACACTGGATCACCACAGATCGGACGGTCTGAAATCAACACATCCGATCCAACGGCCCAGATTCGAGATATCTCTGATCAATCATGTCACTCGAGATCCATCAAACGGTCCAGATTGAGGCGCTCTGAGAGGATTGCGAACGGATCTTTCGATCAAGGAAATCGGACGACCAGAAACGATCAGGGACAATCAGACGATCAAAACGACATTCGGTCATCGTGAAATGTGTGTCTCGAAGACGATCCGAACATCCAAAGCAAACTCGTTACTCTGAAATCGCGAATCAACACCGCGCTCGAAGTAATCGGACAACCCAGATTCATCCTCCTCTAACGATCAAGGATCCAACACTGTGATCGAAGAATATCGAACCGCCCATATGCAATCTGCCCGATCCGAGTACGTATGCGTGATACGAGGAAGATCCGACGGCTCTGATCCGCTGCTCTGACATTATAATCCGATAAAATTCGAAAAAAATTTGAAAAATTTTGAAAAAATTCCCAAAAAAATCTGAAAAATTATGTTTCCAAATTTCAAACTCACTTGCTATTTTTCTATGCTTGGGGGGCACGAGAATTTGAATTATTGGCAAGTTTCCTACAAAAAAAAACACCTAAAACTTACCATTCTACACTATTTTGAACTCTATATAAAGGACCTAATGCTCACATTGTGTTCATCCCAAATCAAGAGCATACTAGTCCCTCTTGACTCTCTCTAGCCTTCTTCTTGGCATTCCCCTTAGTTCTTGAGTGTTCTTGAACTATTCTTGGGTGCTCTTGAGTGTTTGGAAGCCTTGAAGTAACAGAACTGTGCCAAATTTCAGAGGTGTCCAGAGGAGACGCATTTAAGGTGGAAGTGACTTCTAGCTTCTACTTCTTTATTTTAATCTGAATAAGTCTTGCATGTGTGATAATGTTTTGAAGATGATTGATTGAATATATGTTTGTTTTATTTATTTGTTGTATACATGTTATGCATGTTTAGAAATTAATAATATTGATGCATATTATACATGAATTGTGCCATGAATAAATATTTAATGATTCATGTTTTGTATATGTTGCATCGATGGTTTAATCTGATATTGTGTGTTTTATCACTAAGAAAAATTAAATGATGATTCAATCCACATACCGACGCGATGATGGACTGCATAGTGTCATCGTGTGTGTTCCACCCCCGACCCGGCTTGCCGGTTTACCATTGACAATTTCGAACTGGGTTTCCAAGAGTGATCCCACTTCATAGATGTTGGGGTTTGAGTTTTCGTTTGTCACTCTCTCTCCCCACGATGTGGAACACAATGATTAAATTCTTTCGGTCCGAATGTCAAATATAAACAAGAAATTTGTTTTAATCACCTAATGTACAAAAGTGTTTGATATGTTTGGTTTGTTTGAATTGAAATAATGATTTAAATGTTTAGAAAGATCCACTGGGCTATTTGCTCACCCCTTCCTTCTATTTTTCAGGTAATTGATTCACATGAAGACCATGAAAATTAGTTAGGTTTTTTTATTTAAAAAGTTTTTAATTTCTATATAAGGGCATGTTGCCCAAGTTTTAAGACTTTCGCTGTAATAATTGTTTTTTATCAAATTATATACTCAATTTTATTTAATTAATTGAGTTTATGAATTTCAATTATTTCTTGTATTATTGTCTTACTAAATTTTTGAATTTAAGCTATGTAATGTTAAATACAATCAAGGCATGAAATAATTGAAATATAAAGAAGGTCAAATGTGCGTCACTTGTAAAGCAACACCGGCCCGACCCGCCGTTTGGTTTAGTCCACTATCAAGAGAATGGTGCCCGTGTCCAATGCTTAAAGATACGGGGTTGGGGTGTTACAAAGGTGGTATCAGAGCTTAGTTAATAGATGAACTGGGCAAGAATTAGAAAGTTACTCTGATACTAAATGTGGTATCAGAGCCTAGGCATTAGGTGCCTTGGGCTAAAAATAGAAAGTGGAGCCTAAACATGTATTGATTAGGCTAGAAAATAGAAAATCAATCATTAGTTGCTTGACGAGAATTAGAAACCCAAATTAGGGCTTCACATTGAATTATAATTTTAGTGCTCTACCTTCTATTTTTTAAAACTGTTTTAGAAAGTGTTTTCAAAAAGGGAAAATATACTTTGAAATGTTTTGTTTGGATACAAAGACTACAAGTTGAGCTGATAGTGGGTAAGTCTTGTCCCGAGTAAAGCTAAACATTAAAAGGGAGGTGGGTTATCCCACCCTAGAAAGCGCGGTTGCTAAGCAGACTTTGGTCTCGCCGCCCAATCTGGAGGTTGTCCCACCAGCTTATACGAGGAGTCGGCGTTGAAGAACACTCTTATTTTCTACAAAAGAAAACTAGAAGGTGACAAATTAGGGCAAGAAAGTGAATAGAAGTTGGAAAAGATGCCAAATATGGTATCTTGACTAGACAGAGGTTGTGAGTAAACCAGATTGAACCCTAGGTCTAGAGAAAAACCCTAGGTAGGAACGGGGTGTGGGCGGCACAGTGGATCAAAAACATAAATCTCTAGGGCATAGGCTAGAGACAAGAACTTGTGTGAAAACAGAAAATTATTTGATCAGGACACGAGACTGGGAAGCTTTTGTATTTTTCAGTTTCTATGTAGTATGGGATGCATAGGAATTCGAGGGTATGGAGGAAGCCTGCACTTGGAGAATGATGGACCATGTGTGGTGAATGATCGGTAACTCTGGCAGAATGGGTTTCTCTATAATCGCTGGTATGAGACGGTGGAGTATAGTGGACTCGGGAACCTTAGTTATCGAGACATTTGCGAAATTGTTTGGGTGCAACTCTATTCTGGGTAAAAACTTAAGTGGAAGGGGTAGAGTGGTATGGGACGCTTGAACTTGAAAGCTTAGGTGGAAGCTTGGAACCTTGCTGTGCTAGAGTGATTGTATGATTGTGTGATATGCATGTTGTAATGTTTATTTACTTTGAGACCAAATCCTGTACCCATGCATGAAAAGAACCTAGAAGAAAAACCTTTATGCCACTAGACAAATCGAGAACCTAGAGTCATGATAGTACGAACAAAACGAAAACTTGAGGAAACGGATACAAAATATGATGTAGAAAAGATGACCATTTCTCAAGTCTGAAAAAACACTTAGTATCCCGAAGATAAGGAAAGATGGGTGAGTACCCTAAATGAATGTCCTATTTGAAACGGCTATGATAGGATATAAAATGGCTTTGGCTTGTAGATAATGGAAGGAATCCAAGAAAACACCAATACACCTGATCAAAATAACCAAGGGGCAGATGTGGCAGCAGCTTCTGCCCTATCACCAGAGATTATAGCAGAAATAACTCGATAGGCAGTCGAGAAAGTGATGAGGACTCTACAGTCACAGCCTGAGGTTCAAAATGAACTAAGAATGGGAATCAATGAGCTAGTCATTCCTCTAAGACTAACCATGCCCAAAGGAATGACCGTTGAGAGTAATTCAATCAAAAAGGATGTCCACTTCAAACGCTCCGTAAGGAATAAAAATAAGAAACCACAAAATGATCAAAAGACAGGAAAGGAAGGCAAGAAACGAACTCACCAAATTGAAAAAGAACCAAAGAAGCAGGCTAAGAGACAAAGGGTTGTGCTATGTGTGCAAACAAAGGGGTCATTTTGCCAGAAATTGTCCAACTGCACCTATTCGGGCTCCTCAGCCTCAAGACAATAAGGGTTATGGTGAGAACCAAGCTAAAATGTTGGCTTAGGAAGATCAAGACCCTTAGTGGAAACCCTCATAGTCTAATGTTAAGACAAATGAACTAATTTTGAATATGAGTAGTAGTAGGAAGACCTTTAGTTTAAGGTTGCTATATATTAGCATTTATGAATTTTAAGTTGAAATAAGGTTTAATACCAATTGTCTCTATTAATGAAAACTTTCCCTTAAGAACTCTTGTCGTTACATTTTGAATATCCAAAAATATAAAGTATGGAAATGGAAAGTGTGAGTAGTAACCCTAGAACCTGTTGTATGGAAGGAAGTGACAAAGAAACTTTTACCCTCAGATAGATTGAGAACTTAGGGCTAGGTATGACCCTAAATGAAAGACAAGCCTATCTCTATAGCAAGTCCTACCACCAGACCTGTTGCATCAAATCAGGGATGAACAAAAGGCAAGAAAAATGACTCACAAGTTTAATAGAGAAAATTGAATAAGATAGGCATACTGACTTCAGTTAGATGCTGAGAATACCCTAAGACTCGCAAGGATATGTACACCTTAGAATAGATAGAGTAAGCAGATCACCCAATAGTGAAGGATGAGTATTCCC